>CBVK0101020629.1:0-10105 GCA_900067695.1 Picea abies
TACTTATCTACATAATTATTGCTATTTGATTATGATTTGGAATTGTTGAAATATATTAAGCTAGAATCAAAATATTGAAGAAAATAAAAGAATTAATCTACATAATGAATCAAGCTCATAATTTAATAGGAAGGACCTGGAAATTTCTTTGGTGGATGTAGCCCACACTGGGTGAACCACGTATATCTGTGTCTCGATTGTATTGTGTATATTTTGTGTTTTATTTCTGAATATGTTTTATTTTATTTCTCCGCGATCCTATTTTTCTAACACATCTCATCCTGAATCTCATATCTTACGCAATTCTTTTATTTGGTAACTTTTTCATCATCACTCTCACGATGACTAGATATGATGTTTAACCTGTAAAATTCCTCAGTGTATTCCTTCACTGTCATCCCTTTCTGTCTAAAATTATTCATTCTTCGAAATAGATTGATTTGGTAATCTTTGGGTATGAATTTGGCCTTCATCTTGGTGACCATCTTGTCCTAGATTTTAATTCTTTGTTTTCCTTTGCAACCCCTGTCAACCTGCAGTTCATCCCACCATAGTGTTGCATGCCCTTTTAGTCTAGTGATAGCATATTTTAATTTCTTGTCTTCTTTGATATCCTCATAGTCAAAGTATTTATCTAGATTTCTAAACCAATCTAACAGCTCCTCAACGTCTAAGTTACCTTCATACATCATGATTTCCAATTTTTTTCTGGAACCTATTCTTGCAACAACTTTGAATAAACGTTCCTTTACAGCATCTTTGGATACAACTTCTCCTTTGGATCCATTATATGTCTCACTTTTGGCCTCACAAATATCTCCAGTATCAGGGTTTTTCCTCTGTGTTGTCTCCATAGCATCCCATCGAGAAAAACTTTCTCTCATGTCCCTTTCCACGACTTGAACGGGAATGGGTCTCTCTTGACATATCCTTTGCGACATTGTTTCAATATTTACATGCAAAATTAAATCACAATTGTCCTATGTATTGCCTTTATAGAAAACAAAATTTGTTATCTCTGATACCACCTAATGCAGACCCCCACCTTAATAGGGTCTGCTGACCTCTTGGTCTTTGGATCTTCTAATTCCCGAGCCAAAATGGCTCCTCGGTCTCTACTGGAACCTTCAACATTTAAAGACCACAAGTCCTTTTCTAAGCTCCACCTGTGCGAGCATGCACTAGATGCAAGCCTCCACTCCATGTGACCATTGGCATAACCACATCCTTAACTCCAAAAGGTGCATCGGGTTTTGCGATGTTGGGACTTCCGTTGCAAGGCACCCCAAATCAATGTTGAAATTTCCTCGCCACAGATCAATGGTCCTGGTTCTACCATGATATGATGGTCCATATTGCATTGGTATTTTGCGTATTGGGGATTTTGGAAGTGGCCCTGTCCCCTTCTCCCAAAATGAGAAACCGCAATGATCAATTATGCCAGATCGATGGTCCTGATTTTGCGTGATCCAATGCTCCAGATCCTTCCTTCTCTTATCAGGATTTCATGACTTGTGATCCCCATAAACAACTTCCTCCACACTCCCGACTCCCGAATACCGATATTTCGAAGCTCCCAATCGATGACTCACACTCGTCAAGATCTAATGGCTATTATCTCTCCTAAGCTTGTAAGTGTTGAAAGACACTAAGTCTTAACCTCTCCGCTGATCTACTGGATCCAACGGTCCACAAAAAATCGGTGTTTCTCTCTCCGATAATTTCAACTGTTCATTCAGAATCTCAAATACTCCTCACCAAATAACTTGGCATCTTTCCTCCTAATATTGGTTTCTGTGAGGTGACTTCGACCCTCATCCTTCCTTTGAAGTTTACAAGTCTCTATCCCTCCTGAGCTTGATTCTTACTTCAAACTCAAGGGTTCTAAGGTATTCTTTCACGCACTCCTTGTGGCCTTCACGATAATCTCTGATTATCCAAACACTCCAACTTTGTGCACTCCTTACGACAGAAGTTATTCAGCTGCTCACTTGGTTGGAAAATTTTAAGACTTCAACCTGGCCTATGCACACCTTGCATGACTCTGTTCTATACTTGCACTTCTATTGGTATAAGAACAACTCTATCTCTCTTGAGCTTTTCTGAGATAAAACTTAGACTCTTGTCAAAGCACTCCTTGTGGACCTTCACTGCACTCCTTGCAGGAATTATTAGGATGAGAAGAAATTGAAACTTATACTCTCCCTCTCACAGACTTCATACATTCAACATGAAATTATATACATAAAGCATCGAAACAAATGCATAAGAGAGCATATAAGAAAATTGTAAACATACCATTCAATAGATGTAAACAGTAACCATAACAACACCATGAAATTGGATTAAAGCCTTCTTATATTAATTCAAGTGATTTTGTACATGGTTTCTATGGCAACATCTATTATCTCAAACAACTTCTACAATATTTGTTCTTCTCTTCTCTCCTATTCTCTCTTGCTCTACATCTCTACTCTTACAATTGAGAATAATCATACAATACATACGAGGAAGATTTTTTGATTTTTCCCTCCTACTACTCTAAGCTATCTTATTGAAATTAAAGACTACAACTACTTTACATTTATTACAATAAATGCCTACAATCGGTAGATGAGAGAAATGCTCAATATCTGCATTACAATCTCCAAAACATTTAATAACAATTTCATCCTTCCAGCTATTACATTAATATTCTTCTTTTGAAATTTAAATGTATTCAAAATGTGCGTTAGTGTATATCCAGTTGTCCTCCACTTGCGCTTTTATGGCAATGCTCTTGTGTCATTAAGACAGATTATCATGAGGACAACTTGCATAAAGGAGTACCTAGAAGACACATGCTTGAATGTTTTGATAAGATGTTGAGTGTTATCCAGAGATACTTCACATGTGAGGGGACGTTCAACATTGTGTACCAATAACACATCTAGATGTTGTAACACTTCATAGGAAAAGAGGCCATGAACCTTCCATTTTATCTTTTTAGAAGCATTGGTAAGATGTCTGACAGAGTTCAAGGCAAGTCAAAGCAAGTAGACACCAGTGTATTTTACTTTGTCCTTATTAATATGTTAGTAATGGAAGAGTTTAGGAAGAAAAACAATGATTGGTAAAACTTCCTCTCTTCATCAAAATTTCAGTTAGATGTTCCCCCACTCCATATTCCAAGAGACAAATTCCTATTCCTATCGAGAGGACTATGTATTCAGAGGCTAGAAAGAAGAAAATGGGGACTATAACTGATAAATTTGAAAGAGCCACTAATGAAGAAGAATCAGGAGTTCCTTCACAACCTCCATATAGATAAAATTAACCAATGGGATACGTTATTCCTATGGAGTTTCCTTCAATAAAACTCAAAGGCTTGAAAGGAAAAATTCTTGTTTTTTCCTCACCCATTTCTATAGAGAAGGTTAAACCGAGGAGCCCTTTTACTAGATCAACAACCAACTAGCACATCCTTGTGAAGGATGATATAGCAGAGGCCACATCTCAGCATAAAGGAAAATATCAATCCTCTAATCAACCTATTGAAGTTGTTGATATCACTACTCCTCATAATGAAAGCAATCCCACCTTCAAGAGGTTCAAGAGGCAACTTAAGGAAGAAACAATTGAAGCTCATAAGTTGAAAAAGGAGGAATCGGGTTCCAGTAATAAGATTAAGGAGTTGATATGAATGTATCATGAGACCATTGATAATTTAAGTTTCCTGGCTAAAAGGTTCCCTCCCCTTCACAGGAAGCTCAAGAATCTCTATATGTAGAATAGATCCCATCAAGCTCAAATGAGGAAATTGAATGCAGAGCTACAACATTTCAGAGAAGAGTTGGAAAAGAGAAACCTAGACATGCTATACAAGGTTTATACCAGAAGAATCTCCAGAGCTAAAAGATAAAGATATTGATCTTCCCAAAAATCAACATCAATTTTGGTCAAAGTTCTTGTTATATGCCTATACAACATTTTTAGTGATGGCTATAAGTTTTAAAACATAACTATTAGTTTTGGTGTCTTTCCCCATATATATATCAAGGTTATGAATTTTTGAAACATATATGGATACCTAGTATTAGTTTTTAGGTCATAACACATTGGAAAAAGTGAAACAAGTTTCTACAATAAAGTTCACGACGTTTGGTACCATTGGCGATGTGAACTGGTTATTTCAGGACAGTTTGCAGCGCTGCATTGCGAACTCATATTTTTAGATATTTTGGAGGAAATGAAGGATTCCAGATGTCAAGATGAATTCATACCAACACTCTGAAGTTTAGTTATGATCTGGGAGGCCACCTTCCTAAAGACAATGCACTCTTATGGACACATCATCATCCATTAAAGAATGTTGCAAAGGTTTCCAACATCATCCTTGAAAATAAAAGTTTGTTTATTTTCTGTTGTACACCTGTTGCCATAGTTCCCTTAGGCACAAGGATCCTATGAGGAATTTGTAAGGAAAATTATAAAGTTTGAAATGATAGTTTAGGCTATTTAAAGAACATTGTAAGACTTAGGGGGGTTTGAATGGTGTGACTGAGAACTCTTATTTTGATTTTTTTTTGTAACAAAGTTTCTCTTTATTTTATGGACTAGATCTGAGATACTTTGAATAGTGGAAATCAGTCTCTCTTTTCTTAGTCATATTTTTCTATATTACTTTGATTATAGTATGTGTGAATGATTCATTTGGCTGGTTGTTTAGGTTGTTTATTGATTGCAATAAAGGATCTATTCTGATATTGTATGCAAGTGTATCAGAGTATTCTCTCTTTGGTTCTAAGAGGTTCTTATTTCAGAGAGATTTCTTCATATGTATGTCAATGTTACCTTATGTAAATGATATGCATATTACACTTTCCATGTCAATTCTTCCATCTATCATTTTATCTCTTAAAAAACCTGATCTGAAACTATTTCAAGGCCTTGTTTGTTGGTTTATATTGTATGGAGTTATCTGTGATTGACATATTTAACTATTTTTTCCATCCATTTGTCACCTTTTATAAAAATTTATCTTTTATATTCTAATGGGTATTAGGCTTACACCTACAACAATCTAGGTGTGACTTCTAGTGCTAACACACTATGTCTGTCTTTATCAGACTACTAGCATCTTGACATACAAATCTTTCTAGAAAAGTCTTTCCCACAATGTACTATTGTATCTTTATTTGGCACCCTTTTGAGTGAATAATATTTCACTACTTCCTCCACTTAGATTATCTCTCTCTTACTCAACATCCCTAATTGGTAGGCATATTTTTCATCTTGAATTATTTTACCAAATCATAGTTCCATTGATAGTCTTCTATATTACTCACTGGGTATGGATATCTTCAGCTAGTAGCTTCCTCTAGCAATCATTCCACATTTTGAAGAACTGACACTATTGTGTTCCTCATACCTGAACATACTACTTTGTTAAATAGAATTTGATATGTTTTATCATAAAATTTAATCTCTTCTTGGAACACATTTATTATATAATATAATAGTTCTAAAAAGTCTAGTTAATGTGAGCATACAACCACACTATACAATTCTAGTAACATGTGCACAATTTTTCCACTTTATGGTCACCATAAATATTTTGTGACTTCCTAGAATATTCTTCTACTCAAATCATAGTTATGGGTACCTAAATATATTATTCCATCTCAGTCCTTTCCAATTACTTCTCTCTTTCTCAATTATGGATTATGAACAAAAAATTATAGACATTTTATTATTACCCAAAAACTCCTACAAG
The DNA here is from genome assembly GCA_900067695.1 of Picea abies. Classification (NCBI taxonomy): domain Eukaryota; kingdom Viridiplantae; phylum Streptophyta; class Pinopsida; order Pinales; family Pinaceae; genus Picea; species Picea abies. Next base: position 5,756 of record CBVK0101020629.1, read on the forward strand.
AAGGTGCAAATTTTAACTTTGATTAATCATCCTAGCACCTCCTCTTTAGGAAATTTAAGAAGAACTCAATTAGGTTCCTTAATAATCACATTCTGGTCATTGTAGCAAAGTTTCATCTTTACCTAAGCTACAGGATCCTAGATACAACCTTCTCAAGTTTAAGGCCAATCTACATTTTAGCCTAGAAAGATAAACGTATCTTCTATGTCCTCCTGAGCATTTTATGTGTCTATATTTTTTTTTAGACTCTGTTGATTTACTATATGGATCGAGAGATTTATGTAGAATGTTCATGTGACTCAATATGATTCAAAAGAAGGAAGTTATGGCCCTCATAAGTTAACTGGGTCTTAAAATTTACCTTCCACTGTTTGGGTTGTAAGTCCCTCATACTAACTCTGTTTAACGAATGGTTTACATCGTTAGAAATATCTCTCCAAAATATATCATATTATATGTAGAAATTATTTTACCGAGAAGGACCAATAGTTTCTAATTTTACTTCTAAAAAATGTCATTTAGTCCTCCGCAAATGGCCTGCAAGTTACTGACCTGGAAAAACAGTAAAATTTTCTGGTGATTTTCAGTAATTTTTGATAATTTTTTTGAAATTAAGTTGACTTATGTTGACACGGATGCTGACATGGAATACCTAGTCCACCTGGAACTTTCTATGGGTTCCCCATCAACCTCCATCCACCATGGCCTTTCCTTGTCGGCCCTTACCTCCTTCTTTGCTTCTCTTACCTTTATTTCTTGGCACACTTACCTTACCTTTTAGTCCCACCATCTAGCTGCCGTGTGGAATTAATTTATTGGGTCATGGGGATGGAAGGAACCCATCCTCCACCCATTTACCTCATTGGAGGAAGTTTATTTTTGAAATTTTTTTAACAGTTATAGTGTAGTGGGTGTCGACGATGATCGACGACCCACATCACAATGCGGGCCCTTCGACCTATTGAATGTTAACAAAGAGGGGAGGGGTCAAAAAAATAAACCATACTTATGAAAATGGTGATATGTCATGCATACATGCATTGCTCCCCCCTAGGACTTGGGAAACATAACCACCACTAACCCTTGGGCAATTAATGTGGGGTTGTCGTATGTCCACGATTCGGGGTTTCGCCGGGTAGGAAGGCACTACCTTTGTGGTTCTAACTTGCATGCCACCTCTAATACCATGCCACCATGTAAGTAACACCATGTACTACACACCAGAGTGGTACACATTACCTATATTCCACATTAGCTGGCATGTATCCTCGATGTCAGGCTGACTTCACAGTATCGAAAAAATCCCAATTTCTCCAATTTTGTCGATTTTTTTGAAGTTTCAAAAAATGTGCAGATTCTTAATTTGTTTTGGGATGCCATTAAATGTTGTGATTAAGCTTTATATGGACAATTTATTTCCTTTTAATAATCAATATGAACCTATCGCCTATAATTTGACTTTGTACCTTGAATTCCTCTTGAATTCTTCTGTGGAAATTGGGGATTTTTCCCAATTTCACCAAATTTCACTACGATTGCACAAAAACTTTTAAAATTTCAGTCATTTCATTACCGATTGCACAAAAACTTTTAAAATTTCAGTCATTTCATTACTATAACTTCTTGTTCAACCACTGCAACAATAAATTTCTCACGTGCACCAGTGGATGATATTCCTATAATGGATTCCATTCAATTCATCCACTAATTAGAAATTTATTTAACTAATTTCGGCCCAGTCTTCCATGACTTTACTGTAAATTCAAATTCAATTAATTACAAGTCTTAATTTTCTAAAATGAATATTATAAATCAGGAATATCTAATCCTTGGGCCAAATTTCCCAAATTCTCCTTAAATTTAACAACAAAAGTTAGGGATTTTGCCTAATTTCACCCAACTAGTTCTTATTTCATCACGAAAGCATTGCAAACTCAAAATTTGGCCATCTACAGACCCAAATTTGTTCATTCTTCCAATAAAAATTTGGCCATCTACAGACCCAAATTTGTTCATTCTTCCAATAAAATTTGGGAATTTCCATTCTCTGGTTAAATTCCCTTAACTTTCTTGTGAAATTCCTCTTAATTCCACTGTTGTAATTTCAACATACGAATTACAGACATCCTTTGTAACTACATTTCGACGATTTCGATATCTTTGCCCTGTTAATTGGCCCATCTAGGATCAGTGTTGAAAACTGGAGCTCTGACACCCCTTTGTAACATCCCCAACTCCATGTTGGGCAATGTGGCATCAAAATTCCGACGTCTAATACTAATTAATTGTATAATAATTCTCTACACATTAACATAGTTATGAAGGAAAACAATAATGAATCGTGAGCTTAATAATGACCGAGATTCCATAACAACAAATAGATAATTACACACAAATTAATTAACAAAACACATAATATAAACTTATCTTATGATTAAACACCAACTACATTTAGACCTTCCATGTTCCTCCCAGCAATAGACTGCACTGCTCATAACTCTCAGTAGTGGGTCACCCCCGAGATGGGAATAAACTCCATCGGAGCCAAGGGAATCCTAATCTAGGATAAGGTCTAATAATTAACATAATTTATTAGTCCAAGGTCCTAACTTCCAAAACTAGCCTACAATATCTCATTCCCAACATTTTTGTCCCACCTCGGGAAGTGTGCCCCTTCTCTACTCAATAGTCCTTTGTCTACCCCACTTCCTTTCTAGGGATTCCACAACAGGATGGAGATGAAGTCTAAAATCCCTGTATCTATTTCCCAATGCACTAGGGAACAATTCCCAGCAGTTTCTTACCCAGATAAACTACTCATTGGCCTAACAAATCACCTCTTCCACAACACACGAGTCTGACAACCCGCTACTTCAACAACAACAATACCAGGTATAGGTACGGCGATGAAAGAACTAGTGCATGGTTGGTAGAGTAGAATGATGGAATCATTCCCAATGATGACAATAATGATGGGGGAATGTACTAAATCCCCTAATATATATTATTTTTTTCTTTTTATGACACATTAAACTCAAGGAACTCCCTTGTCCCTACTTTAAAAAATTAGGATATATCAATTTATATCCATAATTTAAACTTTAGGAATATTAATATAATATTCCTTTGGGCTTAATCCCCCTTAGATTAGCCCCTTTCCTATACTCTTATCCCCCTTTCCCCTTCTAGTGGATTTTATCCCCCCCTCTCTTTTGTTTGGTCGGTCTGCAAGAATGATGTATTTTAATAATAATATGAGTGTGATTACAATTCATAATATATGCACATTGGCCTTTTATCAATCTAGGCTCCCCATCCTAATAATCACATAGGCACTCTCGCCTCAAAACCTATTTACAGAGGAACTCTGGTAGAAAGTATCCTAGCTCACCAACCTATATGTACATTACAACTAGGGATCAACCTTCGGTATTACATAGCAAAAGGTCCAGAGTGGATGAATTAAAAGGTGAATTCGAGAAGATAAAACCTCCTACCTTTGGTGGTGAGAAAAACAAAGATGAGGATGTAGAGTCTTGGTTGTTGGGGGAGAGGAAATATTTTTAGTTACTCAATTATTCCTCATAGTTAGAAGGAAGAATTACAATTTACTAGCTGAAGAGAAAATCATCAGTGTGGTGGGACCAACTTGTGAAGATTCAACACATTGAGGAGAATAATACCGCATGGAAGAAGTTTAAAAAGTACTTTCAAAAGAAATACTTGTCCAAGTGTTATTATGATAGGAATATTAAGGAGTTTTTTAATCTCAATCTTCTAAGTATGAAAATGGATGAGTATGAAAGGATATTATTAGAGCTACTAAGATATGTTCAATTCATCAAGGATGAGATGGTCAGGATTTAAATATTCCTAAGAGGGATACCTTGATTTTTCAATGATAAAATACAATATGATGATCCCAAGACATTGGATGAAGAAATAAGGATAGACAAATGTCTCTATGATCAACATAGAGGAAGACCAAATTCCTGAAAATCTTGGAAAGAAAAGAAGGAATGTAATATGGAGCAAAGGAAGAAAGGGTACAAACCACTATTATTCAAGGAAGCTTCCTAGGGGAAGCCAACTTAAGATGATACTAGAATGTTAGAAACATTGGGAAAAGGCCAAGGCATAAACATATTAAATGTTGGGGTTGTGAGGGAGATCACATGTACATATATTGTTTTCATAGAGGCTAAAGAGTGTATTGTTCATAATTTACAACATGATGATACATTTCAGTTCATGGGTAGATTCAACATGCCAAGGATCTATGCATCCCTAGACAACTAGCAAGATGAATTTCAATATCATATGATTGAAGTGGAAGGTAAGATCAATGAT
>CBVK0101020630.1:0-10105 GCA_900067695.1 Picea abies
AGCTGCCACATCTCTTCTCAGAGATTAGCTACCACCATTCGAGCAAGATTATTTCATTCTGCATTTTACAGTTTCAGCAGATTTCTTTATTGAATAGAAGTTAATTTTTAATGTATCTATGATGTTTTTCTATGTATATATGTGTTAATGTTATATATATGTGTTTCATTTCGTTTTGCTCATAAATATGGATAATTTGTTATGACTTTTTTATTACAAGTATAAATTATTAAATGATTTCCATTAATGCCCTTAGAAAATTTATAAATCAAGTAGATTTACTATTTATTTCCTTAGAACAAGTATAATTCATGATCTACAAAGTTTAAGATGATTTCTATCAATGTGATTAACATAGTCTTGTCGTCGCAATGTGATGAACATAGCCTCCTCGTCGTAATGTTATGCAAATATCGTGTCATCATAAGGTGACAAACAATGTCTTATCATCGTAATCTGATGAACATAGCCCTTTCGCCGCAATACATGTCTTGTTCTTGAAATATGATGAACATACAACATTTACATTCATCACATAGACATAAGACATACAATGAACATATGAAATTTTTGTTCAGCATATAGCTAGTTTTTACTTAAATGTCATGTCATGGAAATGTGATGAACATAGCCCCATTGGAGCGCTATCCCTATCATCAAGAATATGTGACAAACAATATCCTATTATTGCAATGTTATGAACATAGCCTCGTTGCCACAATGTGACGCAAATAACCAGTCTTCATAATATGACGCAAATATCTTATCCTCACAATGTGATGAGCATAATTGTGTCGTCGCAATGTCATGAACATAATCATATTTTTGTAATGTGACTAACATAGCCTTATACAATGAACATACAATGTGAAGAACATAACCATATTGTCGTAATGTGAAGAACATAACTATGGTTGACCTTGGTTGACTATGGTTGACCTTGGTTGACTGTGGTTGACCATGGTTGACAATGGTTTACCATGTTTGATAATTGTTGTCCATACATGACCATGGTTGGCCATAATCATATTGTCACAATGTGACGAACATGGCTGGCCATAACCATATTTCTGCAATGTCATGAATATAACCATATTGTCGCAATGTGAAGAACATAACCATATTGTCCCAATGTGACGAACATGACTCTCCATAACCATATTGTCGCAATGTGATGAACATGACTCGCCATAACTATATTGTCGCGATGTGATGAACATAGCCTTATACAATGAACATACAATGCGAAGAACATAACCATATTGTCACAATTTGACGAACATATCTATGGTTGACCTTGGTTGACTGTGGTTGACTATGGTTGACAATGGTGAACCATGTTTGACAATTGTTGTCCATACATGACCATCAGTGGCCATAACCATATTGTTCCAATGTGATGAACATGGTTGTCCATAACCATATTGTTGCAATATGAAGAACATAACTATATTGTCACAATCTGACGAACATGATTGGCCATAACCATATGTCCAGTTGACAATGATTGGCAATGGTTGACCATGGTTGACAATGGTTAACCATGTTTGACAAATGGCCATAACAATGGCTGAAAAATGTACTCTTGACAATGGTTGACCAATGATTGACCATGGTTGACAATGGTTGACCAATGATTGACCATGGTTGACAATGGTTAACCATGTTTGACAATTGTTGCCCATACATGACCATGGTTGACCATAACCATTTTTCGCAATGTGACGAACATGGATGGCCATAACCATATTGTTGCAATGTGACGAACATAACAATATCGTCACAATGTGACGAACATAACCATATTGTCCCAATGTGATGAACATGACTGGCCATAACCATATTGTTGTAATGTGATGAACATAACCATATTGTCTCAATGTGATGAACATGGCTGGTCATAACCATATTGTCGCAATGTGACGAACATAATCATATTGTTGTAGTGTCACGAACATAGCCTCATCATCTGAATTTGATGAAAATAACCATATTGTTGCAATGTGACAAACATAGCCTCGTTGTCCTAATGTGATGAACATCTTATCATTGGCATAATATGACACAAATAGCATGTCATCATAATGTGAAAAAACAATCTCATGTTGTCTCAATGTGATGAACATAGCCCTGTCATCAAAATAAATGTCCTTTCATCACAATGTGATGAACATATGATATTTATTTTCATCACATAGCCATACAACATACGATGAACATACAACATTTATGTTCATCACAGAGCCACTTTTTACTTAAATGTCATGTCATCGCAATTTAATGAACATAGACCCATTGACGTGATATACCCGTCATCGTCAATATGCGACAAAAAAAAAAAAAAATGTCGTGATGTCATGAACATAACCCCGACGTTGTAATGTCATGCAAATATCTTGTCATCGTATTGTGACGCAAATATCCCATCCTCGCAATCTGATGAACTTAACCCCTCCCTCACAATTTGGAAAAAATAATCATATTGTCGTGATATGATGAACATAGCCTTGTCATCACAATGTCATCAACATAGCCTCATCATTGCAATGTTATGCAAATATCTTGTCATCATAGTGTGACAAACAATTCCAAATTTCACTATTTGAATGTCAATCGTAGTCGTGGTTAATCATGGTCATGGCGAGCCATGGTCACCTATGGACAACAACTATCAAACATGGTTAACTATTATGAGGCATGGTCAACCAAAGTCAACCATGGTCATGGTCAACCAAGGTTAACCATAATGAAGGTCATCCATAGTGAACGTCAACCATAGAGCAGGTCTATAGAAATTAACCATGGTGAAGGTCTACTGAAGTTAATCATGGTAATGTTCAACCATAATTAACCCTCATCATGGTAATCCAAGGTCAACCACAATTAACTATGGTCATGGTCAACCAAGGAAAACAATAATTATCCATGGTCATGGTCAACCATAAATAACCATGTCAACCACAGTGAACCTTTTCATCCCAAAGTCAACCATGTTCTACCAAATTAATCATGGTCATGGTGAACCATACTGAAGCATGGTCATTGTAAATTAATGTATTAATACTTAAATAATGTATTATTAATGTATTACTATTTTAGTAATGTATTTATTAAGGTATTAATACTTAAATAATGTATTAATGTTTTTAATGTATGAATTCTTTAATATTAATGTTTTGATATCCATATTTATATTTTAATATTAATATTAATGTTTTATTGTATTAATAATATTGATAAATATGTTATTAATAATGTATATATTAATGTATTATTACTTTAATAATGTATTAGTACTTTAATATGTTACATTACTAATTAATGTATCAATTAATTAATATGTTACATTATAAATTAATATAAATTTAAACTTTATTTTATATATTTTATTAATGTATTTATTTAAAATATATTCATGTATTAATTAATTAAATTAACACCTTTCAATACAATTTGATATATCAATGTCATTCATAATCATGACCATAACAAACCATGATCATGGTCAACCATAGTCAATTATATTTATTTTCATTAAATTTATTAATACTTTAATAATATAATATTAATGTATTACTACTTTAATAATATATTTATTTATGTATTACTACTTTATTAATGTATTACTACTTTATTAATGTATTATTAATTTAATAATACATTATTAATGTAATACTTTATTTGTGTATTAATACTCTAATATGTTACACTATGCATTATTGTATTAATGCTTTAATTTATAAGTTACAATAATCTAATATAATGTACTTTTAATGTATTAATATTTTAACAGTGTTTTACTAAATACATTAAATTCAATGTATTACTATTTTATTAATGTATTTATTGATGTATTTGATATATTATTAATGTAATATTTTATTAGTGTATTGATACTTTAGCAATGTATTAATATATAAATTAATTAATGCATTGCATTATTAATGTTTCAATCAATTAATAAGTTACTTTGTGTATTAATATAAATCAATAATTTAATTTATACATTAAATTAATACATTAATGTATCATTAATATTACATTACATTATCAATGTATTTATCAATCAATGTATACTTTAATGTATTAATATATTATTAACCTATTAATAATTTAATATGTTACATTATGCATTAATGTATTAATACATGTAATAATGTATAAATAAATACATTAAAGTTAATGTATTACTACTTTATTGATTTATTATTTTATTAGTGTATTAATAATTTAATAATGTATTTATTAATACATTTAAATATTTAATGTGCTAATACATTTATTGATATATTTAATGTATTCTTAATGTATTAATACTTAAGCAATGTATAAATTAATAATTTATTAATTAATTAATACATTACATTATTAATAATATATCAATAAATTAATAAGTTACATTATTAATGATGTATCAATAAATTAATAAGTTACATTACACACACTAATATAAATTAATATTTTAGTTTATACACTACATATATATATCGTTATTATATATTACATTAATGTAATACATTACATTAGTAGACTATTAATTTCAATATATTAATGTATTACTTTAATACAATATTATTATATATTACATTAGTGTAATAATTAATTAATATATTAATGGTTATCTCCAAGGCATGTGGGTAGTCAACTAGCAACAAGCACTTTATAAAAGTGGTTCATATAAATATATCCATTAGTTTGACAAGGTGAAAAATGAGAATGTTTATATCAATCACTCTTATAAAGTAGTTGTCACTAGTCTTAATACATTAATACATTGTATTTTGCAATATTGTTTGGAAAATCAGGTTTTCATTTTTCCCCTTTTTAAGAAGTTTTTCCCTTTTTATTTCATATGTAAACAAGCTTTCCTTCCCAAGGAGCATCGACATTGAATATTTATGTTTTGTTGGCCGTGGTGCGGTTTAGTGGCCCAAGTTTGATTTTCTCGGACAATGCTTTCGGTCTTTTTTCAGCTTGGAATCCCAACATACCCTCGAAGATTGTTTTAAAAGTAAGGCTGAACCAAATGCCAACCTCGACAAGCAAAAAAATACATACATACTTTAGTCTTTAACAAAAAAAATATTTTTTGTATGGGTTCAATGACATATTTGTTGGGATTTGGTGACAACGAATTCCTCAAAGGATGGATTTGGATCATATTATTCTGCGTTGGTTGCAACTAAATAGACGGAGTTAGAATATGGATAGGGATTGCATTTAATCAGTTTCTTATAAATGTATATAAATACATGTAAGCCGGTAGAGGCAAAGAGAGAGACAGAGTGAGAACTTGTTAGTCTGTTCTAATCTCCATGATCTGAATAGTAATACAATTGATGCCTATGTTTGGTGGACCTAGCCCAACGTTTGGGTGAACCACGTGAAATATTTGTGTTCTTTATCTGTGTGATTGTTAATTATCATATGTGAATTGTGTTTTCCGCATTTGAAATTCTAACAAGTTGTATCAGTGTTGGTTAGAGGAGAGGGCGTCAAATTTCGGAGGAGCAGCAACATCTGTGTGAGGTGCGTCAATTTCAACATCGTCACAGATCCCTCCTCTCGAAGGGTGCGACATCTTATTACTCGGACTTACGTTTGTGCAAAAATACGGAAATCATCGCAATTGAGGAAGAGGAACAATGTGTAGATCTTTCAAGATCATCGCACTCCAAGTCTATCAGAAGGTACAAACTCGTCGCATTCTAGTGATAGCATAAGGTGTGGTGACTCCCTTTAAATCAAAATTTGCGACTACTCTTAAACAAATTCGCATGTTTTTCTTTCATAATTTAAGGTATGAAGTTTGTTTTTAAACAAACGTAAGTCCGAGTAATAAAAGGTGTTTTTTATTAATTAAAAAGTACCAAGTCACGTGGGTGAGTTAAAGTAAAGAAGGTGAAGGAATTAAAGTAAAGAAGGTGGAGGAATTAAAGTTTTATTAAAAGTGAATTTTTTTTACTAAAAGGTTTTCCTTATTATTTTTTTATTAAATCTTGTGAAGATTATACCAATCATTTATCCACATTATTTTTTAAAAGGGGTTTTGGTTATTATAAGCACTGATTTGGGTATTAGGAGATTTTTTGTGTTAATGGCTAAGATGCAGAGTTTGAAGTTTGAAGTTGAAAAGCTTACTGGTAAAAACAACTTTGAGCTCTGGAAGCTCAAGATACGGGATTTACTGGTGCAACAAGGATTGCAAAAATCATTGGCAGGAAATTCAAAGAAACCAGCAGCCATGATGAATGATGAATGGGAACATATGGATGCAAAAGATCTTAGCACCATTCATTTATGTGTGGTAGATGATGTTTTGTTTAATATCGTAGGAGAGGATACATCATCATGCTTATGGAGCAAGTTGGAAAGTCTGTATATGACGAAGTCCTTGATGAGAAAAATCTACTTGAAGAGATAGTTGTATAGTTTGCGGATGAGAAAAGGTACAAAAGTTGTTAACCATTTAAATACCATCAATACCCTTATAGTTCAATTGACTAGTATGGAAGTTAAATTAAAAGATGAAGATAATGCTATTACACTATTGTGTTTGTTGCCTAAGTCTTGGGATAATCTAGTCACCTCTATTATCTTTAGCTCAATAGATGTTTTAGATTATGACTTTATTGTGGGAGCTTTGTTGGCTGAGAAGATAAGGAGAATATCTAGTCAAGAAACCTCCACTTGAGAGGTAATGTTGGTGAGAGGTCAACCTAAAGAGAAGAATGAGAGAAGTTTTTCTCAATCTAATTCAAGACACAGAAAGAGTAAAGAAAAATGTTTTACTATGGCAAAACAAGACATCTCAAGAAAGATTGCTAGAAGAGAAAGGAATCTGAGGAAAACTCTTCGAAGGAAGAAAATTTGGTTGTAATGAATTCAGGTATGACTGATTAAGTTTTATCTGTTTCTAGTAATTTACAATATCAAGAAGAATGTCTACGAAGGAAGCAAATTTGGCTGTAACAAATTCAGGTATGATTGATCACGTTTTATCCATTTCTAGTAATTTACAATATCAAGAAGAATGACAGTTAGATTCGGGTGCCTCCCACCACATGTGCTCACATAGAAATTGGTTCATTTCTTACCAATCTGTTGATGAGGGTGTAGTGTTTATGGGAAATGGTATTCTCTGTAAAACTGTTGGGGTTGGCAGTATTACAATCAGGATTTTCGATGGTATTGTTAAGGAATTAACGGATGTTAGATATGTATCTAAGTTTAAATCAAATTTGATTTTGTTGGGAGTGTTGGATTCTTGTGGATATAAGTATACAGGTCAAGGTGGAGCACTCACATTGTCGAATGGTAGTTTAGTAGTGATGAAGGCAACAAAGGTTGATAACCTTTATAAAGTTGGAAGGGAGTAGTGAAGTGGCATCTGAAGTGAAAGATGTATCTTATTGTTTATGGAAGAAGCATCAAGGTCATAAGAGCAAGAAAGAATTGCAGGTACTAGTAAGCGGTAAATAATTTCCAGACTTAAAATCTTTGTTTCTGAATTCCTCCTTGTTTTATATCTCTGGAAGTTATGATGGTGGTATAAAGGGATGGTGTGTGTGGGATCCTAGATCTCACAAGATCATCATTGACAGAGATATAGTATATATGGAAAAAACAAAAGGGTTGATTCAAGATTGCAATGGTAAATTTGTTTGTATGCTAGATAATTCATTGTATGGCCTATTGGTACCGAGGCAAATATACAAGAGGTTTGAATCCTTCATAGTGAGTAAGAATTTTTCAAATGGTAGGAATGACTAGACAGTTTATAGTACATTCAGAGTCTTGATGTTATTTGTTGATGATGTGCTAGATGCAAGCAGAAGCATGGATAAAATCAGTAAGAAAATGACTTGGGCGGAAAGGACAATTCAGATGAGGGATCAAAGGGAAACAAAACAAATTATGGGCATATACAGAGATGGTAATGGTAAGTTGTGGTTGGAGATCAATATGAACATTGTAAAACCAGTCTTTATCCCTTTTGCTTTCCATTATAAGTTTTCTTCAAGCATAGGGCGTGTCTATAAACAAGAAAAGGTTATGTCTCATGTAAGTTCATTAGGATGTCTATTGTATGTGATGAAATGGTTGAGACCAAACGTTTCACATGCTAATGATGTTGTCACATACGTGACAGATTCATGTGGTGCAGTGAAATGGGTGCTTCAACATTTGAGAAGCACAAATGTCACCTATAATGGTTACATTGAGATGGTCTGTGATAATTGTAATGTATATTTTATAGGTGTTTTGGATAGAAGGAAACCTATCAATAAATATGTCTCACAACACAGCTGGAAGACATGTTGGAGGTGGAGTGACCTCTCAGGAAATCCAAACTCGTGCAAGTCACACAGGCGAGATCATGAAAGGCTTCTCTTGGCTTGTTGTCAAGGTGGAGATTGTTGAGATTTGGTCACAACGAATTCCTCCAAGGATGGATTTGGATCCTATTATTCTGCCTTGGTTGCACCTAAATAGACCAAGTTAGAATATGGATAGGGATTGCATTTAATAATCAGATTCTTGTAAATGTATATAAATACATGTAAGCTCGTAGCTCATATGCTTGGTGGATGTAGCTCAACATTTGGGTGAACTACAAATCCTATCTGTGTGATTGTTAATTATCATGTGTGATTGTTAATTATCATATGTGAATTGTGTTTTCAACATTTGCAATTCTAACAATATTCACTGTTATTAGTAGGCGGTCGAGCAGGACAGTGTAATAAAAGTCTCTAGACTTGCATGAAAACGCAGACCCGTGTTAACGCGTTATGTGTACTCTTCTGAATACTCAGAAATGAAAAAGCGCGAGCGTGATAAAGCTAAGAACCTTTGTATTACGCACAGCCGATTTCTCAATTAGAAATTTAAACGGCATTTAGTGCCAGCATTCCTGCATTTTATAATGTCATGTTCAATTAGATCAGGCAATAATAGCTATTTTAAGATAACAACTATGATCGGACCTTTAATTTTTTCAGGAGAGTAAAATCGACTTTCTTAAAGAACTTCAGCTTCTCCTTGTGATTGGCTTTATATTGTTTAGATGACAGCTACAGGGTGCAGCCGATGAATTCCAACGTAAAATGATTTTATTGCTCACCGGCCAGTCTACCTTACATATCTCTGGAAGTGAGGCCTGAAAGATCCCCGGCGATAAATAGGAGAATGTAGAGATTTTTCTACTGCAACCAGCAGTGTACAGCACTTCCTAGTAAAGAATGGGAATGGAATCCATGCTCCCTGACAATGTGAAATTAGTGGTGATAGAACCCAACGGTAGAATAGTTAATAAGAATGCATTGGGGCCATCAGCGTTTCCCTTTAAATTCTCATGCTATAAAATTAAAGTGCCGAAGAAAGTAGATCAGAATCAACTGCAGGCTATGTCAATGTTGAGCTTGCAGTTTCTTTTTAAAACCCTTTTATTCCAAGCTTCAATAAATCTCGTTCTTACTTTACTTTTATTCTTTCGGAAGGCCTAGCCTGTAGCCATAGCTCACCATATGTATTACTTTCCTAATTATATTTCAGTGATATTTTTAACTAAAACGATGATTTGGATGGACGACTGCAAAGCAAGAAGTTCTGCACATGATACCACTTAATCCTCCATTGGAGCACTGCTTTCAAATCGTACTGCAAATACTACAAATAATTCTCCATTCACTATAATATTCTGCAGCCCAGTTCTCTAATGCAGCTGCAAATAAACTGCAAAAAATTGCTTTGAAATCAATGGTAGGTTGAAAATGATATGCTTACTGTGTTGTACAATGGTACGTTGAAAATGATATGCTTATTGTGTTGTACAATTAATGTAGTGATATGAATCTTTGGTCCGATCATGAGCAAAGTTTTCCGCTGCAAAGATAAAAGGTTTAAGTTAAGATAAAGTTTCATGTAAGATCTTTCCAGTTTTAGGGTTAAAGGAAACTTTATCGTAAGCTACATTGCAAGTGGGAAAGTTTATCCTTAAATTGAATTAGAACTTACTGTTAAAGAAGTTGAATGATTAATGGAGGTTAAAAATATTTTGAGGAAAAAAGAGTCAATGGAGGTTTAAAAAAAATTATAATAA
>CBVK0101020631.1:0-10105 GCA_900067695.1 Picea abies
CAATTCACAAGTGTACAGATGATATAATATAAGGTTCTTCTTTTATTAAAAAAAAAAATGTAATGTATTGTTAGTACTTTATTATTTTAATGTATTATTGTGATTTTTTAAAACTTTAAAACTGCATTAATATATAGATACCTTTTAGGTTCATGTATTCGTAATATTTTATTACTTTATTCTTTTATTATATTTTTTAACACTTTATTAATAATACTTTAATATCTTATTATGTTTTATAGATATATGTATTAATAATACTTTAAAATATTTTTGATAATTTATACATACTTATAATTTATAATTGTATCAATTAATTAATATAATAATACATTACATTATAGAATAATGTTTTAATAGTTTAATTTATAAATTGTGTTAATAATTTAATATTTTATTATATTGTATAGATGTATGTATTAATAATACTTTAATATTTTGATAATTTATATATACTTGATAATTATATTAATTAATTAATATAATAATACATTATATTATAGTATAATGTTTTAATACTTTAATTTATAAATTGCATTAATGTTTAAATTTTTTTATACATTAAATATTTAACACATTAATGTATTTAGTATTTTATATATTCATTTATATATCATTAATGTACATTAATGTATTTAGTATTTTATATATTCATTTATATATCATTAATGTATCATTTAAATAATACAACAATCTATTATAAATGCATTAATGTATTCATTCTATAATGTATTATAAATGTATTTTTATTTTATTTATGTATTATTAATATTTTATCATGTAAATATTTTATTATTGTTATGTATTATTGTATTTTTTTGAATTTTAATATTTTATTAATGTATATATGTTTTAATAAACTATTAATAATTAACTTATTTTAATATTTTAGCAATCTATTTATTTATTAAAGATTAATTTATACATTTATTAATACATTCCACTCTTAAGATATTTATTATATTACACTTTACATTAATACATTACATTATATATTAATATATTGATATGTTATTTATGTATTGCATTAAGGTATTAATTATTAATGTTTTCTTATTTTATTTATATATATTTTTGTTCTTAATCTACTCTTAAGATATTTATTATATTACACTTTACATTAATACATTACATTATATATTAATATATTGATATGTTATTTATGTATTGCATTAAGGTATTAATTATTAATGTTTTCTTATTTTATTTATATATATTTTTGTTCTTAATCTATTATTTTAGTAATGTGTTTATTTTCTTATTATTTTCTTTCTTATTATTATATATAATACTTTTTTAATTATTATTATTAATTTTATTAATATCTTTGTTATTTTCTATTTTCTATTTTCTTAATTAATCTATTATCTTTAAATATATTTTTCCATTATTAAAATAAATTATTAATGTATTATTTTAATAATTTTTTTATTTTGTTATACTTATTTTATTTCTTCTATATTTTTTCTAATTTATAAATAATTGTTATTTACTGTTTATTTATTTATTTTTTTTGTTTGTTAATTTGTGCGGCCAGGGATAGCCACACCAACCCTTAACATGGCAACACACTCTATTTACTGTTTATTTTATTATCTGATGATCAATTGATAATTAATAATTTTATTATTATTAATTAATAAATATTAATATATAATTTTTAATTAATTAATTTTTAATAATTAAATAATAATTTATTATTATTTAATTGTTAATAATAATTTATTTATAAAATTATTACTTATCTATTTATTATTATTATTATTAAAATATTTCATTAATAATAATAATAATAATTATTATTATTAAAATATTTCATTAATAATAATAATAATAACTAAAATATTAATAATTTTATTTTAAATAATAATTTAGTAATTACTAAATAATACTTAATTATCTCATTTAAAATGTATAAATGTGTTCATTGTTGTGTAGTCCATAAACACCATTAATTTTAAAGGGTGGAAAATAGTACCATATCAACCACTTTTTATTAAATGTGGTTCTTACTAATAATAATTTTCATTTCATTTTTAATTTACATAGTAATCCTCATAATATAATTTTAACTATAAATAAAATTTAAATACATTAATAACATATAGATTTATCAACTTATGTCAACCACAAATATTTGTACTTATTTACATTTATGTATAAAACTTAAAATTCACACTGGCTAAGATTTACATTACTCTTATGTGGTTTGGATTTTCAGTGTTGATTAGATTAGCCACAATTTTGTCAATAGACTGTGAAAGTTTGAGATCCAAATCAGGATTCATCTACAAGACAATAAATATAGATTAAAATGAAGAGAAAACTGATATTTAAATACTGGAAGTGTGGGAAAAAGTTAGATGTAGACTAAATTTATAACTTATGTTACTCATTAGGCTTATGCTCTTTTATATATATATATATATATATATAATACAAAAATTACGAAATGTACACTCTAAACATCTTCATTAAAATACATAGATCATAAAGATAAAGCTAGCATAATTTGCTTAAAGAAAAAGCTTGCACTAAAGCGAATGTACAGAATTTTTTCCTGAAATATTATGTATACTCCACTTAAAGGTGTGTAATACAATTAAATGTTATAACGAACATTTAAAATATGATTTAATTTGAAAAAAATATATGATTTAACATTTAATAAAATAACGACCGTCATACTAGTGAATTCTGTCCAGGAATCGCATCCAACATTGCTTAAATTAATATGTTGCCTCTCTCCACTGACTGTGTACCTTTGTGCGATTTTGATAATAGTGTTGTACTGCTCATCTCCAATGAATCACTTACACTATTTGATACTTTACTTTAAAATTTAGTGTTATGTATCTGTACACCCACATCTTCAAAAGTGAAAAAATCCAATCCATTCTGAGAACAAGCATTTATTCCAGTAAATATTTGTATATTCAATCTGTTACATACAATCTGATTGATTTTCTACTGAAGAATTATTCTCAGCGAGTATATAGAAGAGGGCTACTAGACCACACTTCTTCACATTGCGACAAGAAGGAAACTTGAGCAGCATTTAAGGGTCCCGCTAGGTGTATAGGCAGTATTATCAGAATGGTTTGTTTCCAGGGAATTGAGAAACTCAAACCCCATCTTTCTCAGATTATATATCAGGTAGCATTTGCAGGCATGTACATTATCTCCAGAGTCTGCTTAGTAGATGGAATGAATCACTTTGTTTTTGTGACATACAGACAGGTTACTGCAACATTAGCTATCGCTCCAATTGCTTACTTTGTAGAAAGCAGGTTACTGCAACATTAGCTATCGCTCCAATTGCTTACTTTGTAGAAAGGTGTGCACTAAATCTTATCTCTATGTTTACATTTCAAATAAGACTTTCGTGATATTTTCTGACAAAATGAACCGTGACCTCCTGAATTGGAGATCATGTGAGCAGTAGTCCAGATGCAACTATATTGCATATATATACACATTAAATATACTCGCTCCATACATGTGAATTAATCTTAATCTGTCATCCACTGTTGCAGAAAAAAACGGCCGCCTTTGACATGGCTCGTCTTATGTCAAATTTTCTTGCTTGCAAGTGGGTAAGCAGTTGCTACATATACTATTATACTCGCTCCATACATGTGAATTAATCTTAATCTGTCATCCACTGTTGCAGAAAAAAACGGCCGCCTTTGACATGGCTCGTCTTATGTCAAATTTTCTTGCTTGCAAGTGGGTAAGCAGTTGCTACATATACTATTTTGCTTATTGTCTTTAGGATCATATTCTAGAAATAACGTAGCAATACAACTATATAAATAAATGTTATTCATATCTGGTTACAGAATCACAATCACTCAGAATTGCTACATTCAAGGATTGTACTACACTTCTTCTACGTTTGGTTCAGCAGCACTAAATCTATTACCAGTTTTTACATTTGCAATGGCCACATTAATAAGGTAGAACTCATGTTATATCAATACTATGAAGTCACGTGAACCAAACTTCTGGGAAGAATAGTAGCTCCAGTATTTTGTTTTTGCACACGGATTCTATTGATTACTGAGTTGCAATGCGTCTCCATAGATGAATGTTCGACAGACAATCTATTCATGGTGCTTGTTCAACTTGGAATTTTTTGCCAGACTTGAGAGTGTTAATATCAGAACTTTAGGTGGACAAGCAAAGGTTCTTGGCACAGTTATATCCGTCGGTGGTGCAATGATCATGACCTTATACAAAGGTCCTGCTCTTAAGTTTTTATCACCTGGTGCTGAAAGTCATCTTATTGCATCGAATTCGAAGCCCAATAACCTTGTACTGAGGGTTTCTGTTCTTATCGGAGGTCGGGCCCCTCAGAGTCAGACAGGTTATTGCAACATTAGCTATCGCTCCAATTGCTTACTTTGTAGAAAGAAAGAAACGACTGCCTTTGACATGGCTCGTCTTATGTCAAATTTCTTGCTTGCAAGTGGAATCACGATCACTCAGAATTACTACATTCAAGGATTGTACTACACTTCTTCTACGTTTGGTTCAGCAACACTAAATCTATTACCAGTTTTTACATTTGCAATGGCCACATTAATAAGACTTGAGAGTGTTAATATCAGAACTTTAGGTGGACACGCAAAGATTCTTGGCACAATTATATTCGTCGGTGGTGCAATGATCATGACCTTATACAAAGGTCCTGCTCTTAAGTTTTTATCACCTGGTGCTGAAAGTCATCTTATTGCATCGAATTCGAAGCCCAATAACCTTGTACTGGGCTCCATCTTGGTCTTCGCGAGCATCGTGTCTTGGTCTTCATGTATTGTTTTTCAGGTGATATTCTTCATATTCATGTTTTCAATTCTATCTATATTCTATCCACTGACATTATTCTGGTGAAATTGAATGCAGGCACCTGTTCTGAAGAGGTATCCGGCTCAGCTATCATTGACAACAATCGCGTGTCTTTTTGGATCATTACAGTCTGGTCTAATTGCTGTAATCTGGGAACATAAGAAATCTGATATCTGGGCTATAAGATGGAATGTAAATCTGATATCTGGGCTATAAGATGGAATGTTGGGCTCCTCGGAGTTGTGTACTCGGTAAGCATCTGAACATTCAACAAACACTCTTTACAGATTGAGTATAACAGCAACATATTAGTTGGAACAAACACCAGCATTTTGATTGCTGACAATATATTGAATGATGCAGGGAATACTGTGTTCAGCGTTGGGAATGTTTTTGCAAGTTTGGTGTATAAACAAAAGAGGTCCTGTATTCGTGGCAATTTTCACCCCACTAGGCACGATTATCACAGCAGTTTTGGAGCTTATCATTATTCATGTGTATCTTCGTGTGGGGAGGTATGCAGAGTTTAAATTAAGAAGCGCCATTATTTAGAATTTACTATTTTTGTGATCATAAAACCCTAACACAGTGTTGTACATTATCTACTTCTGTGATCATAAGACCAACACAGTGTTGTAGGTTACTATAATATGGGCGGCCAATATCCAACCTGCTAAGTAATTAGATGGATTATAGACCTTTGGATTTGAAATCAATCCAATTTTATATAAATTACCTGTTTCATTGTAAAAAAAAAAAGCTGGGTCATAAAACTCTAACACAATATTGTATCTTATCTATTTCTGTGATCATAAGATATGGGTCAATCTAATATGGGTCAATTTAATTATAGTAAAAGATAGAAATCCTGAACTTTCATAGTTTCAATTCAGTTAGGGATGAAATTTGATAGGCAAATTGTTAATCACTAACAGTCATAGATTAATTGTTGATAATAAGTTAATTTGCCAATAAATATAGTTTAAAATTCCTCATAAAGGTTTACCTTCTTTATTAGAATTGTAGTTGTTTAACTGTTCTAAGAATTTGTTTTTTTGCTGGAAATCTAGCTATATAAATATGCATGAAATCACTATCTTTTGTTGTTTAAAATCCATTTCTGAATGCAGAAATGGATTCAGCATGCTGAAAAACTCTTAGGGCACTCCCATTATACAGAAATAATCACTCAAATATATGAATATAGCAATTTTTCACAGTATTTTAAGAAAAAAGTCCCTAAAACTATATAATCAAAACAACTGACTTCCTTAATTTCTTTCAATGTCTAGACTAAATAGATCAAACCCTTCAATTTTAACAAACTATTAAATTTTAAAAAACTAATCTGATTTAAATTTTCAACCCTTACAACTTTCATCATAATAACAAACTTGTTAATACCAATTTCTTACTTTAATAAATACATATAACTATAAAAAATAGTTCTCTCTATCTATCTATCTATCTATATATAAGAGATATGTTTTAATTTTAGAAGAATTTTAACATTAGAAATATGTTTTTGAGAAGAATTTCAATATTAAAAAATAAATTAGTGAAAACAATGCATATATATTGAAAATTCAATTTTTTTCTCTCTTTTTTTGGACATTTTATTTAATAAAATAATTATTTATATTATTTTTTAAATTCAGAAATTCATAAAATATATTATTAAAAATAATAAAAAAAAAACTAATGATATATACTCTTTTAACAAATTTAATTACCAAAAAATAAATTATACTATCATATATAACCACAAATATGTTAATTGTATTGTCCTTGGTAGAGCAAATTTAACAATCAAATTTCCAAAGGTCAAAATTTTCTACAACATAAGTAAATAGTATCTTACTATTATGTTTCTATCTTTGTTGTGTATATCAGATACTTATTGTATCAGTCGTATATTTAGTTAGATAAAAACCAATCAAAATTTTATACAACATAACTAAATTGAATCCTACTAATATGTTTCTATTTTCTCTGTGTATACCATATACTTATTGTATTAGTCATATATTTAGTTAGATAAAAACCAATGGGACTATTCGATTAACCTCGCCACCTGCAGGCCAAGAAAAAAGGTCTTACAATCTTATCTAAAAGTTGATCCAAGTTTTCATAAAATATTTGAGCGTGGGACTGCTTACAAACCACCCTGTCCTTGAATTTTTTAAGTTCATGATGAATATTTGAGCGTGGGACTGCTTACAAACCACCCTGTCCTTTCAATTTTTTAAGTTCATGATGAAAATTCCTAAACTTGTCATAATTCCAGCGATCCAAACGACTTCTTAATGAAAATTCTGTTTTATACTTTGTCCTACTGTATGTGTCATATGATTTTGAAAATTTTTGAACATAAATATATTTCAAAATGGTATCTAAATCTGATATTGATGTTAAACGCTTGTAGTGTTGTGGGAGCAATTGTGATTGTTGTGGGGCTTTATATTGCACTATGGGGCAAAGCAAATGACTTAAGAACCCAAGTTAGTGAGGATTCCGAGAACCATATTCAATTCCGAGCAGCATCATTGGAAAAGGAGCAGGCCACTGTTTGAAAAAGTCATTTCACAACATTTTCAGATTGTGAGTCGTCACATAAAAGTAGTGCTAATCTCTTGTTTATGGGCAGAATCTCTCTTTCTATGCCAGCATTGCTATTCCATGTTTATGGCGGAATCTTTCTTTCCGTGCCAGCATTGCTATTCCCTGTTTATGGCCGAATCTCTCTTTCCGTGCAAGCATTCCTATCCTCTTGTTTATGGGGGCAACTATTTGTACTTGTTCGCTTATGGGCGGAACTATTGGTACTTTCTGTTGAGGTATGACATTTGTGAAAAAGGTTGTCGGAGCATCTTCAAAGAGGAGACAATGGCATAGCCTTTTCTGGTTAGCCACATGATCACAGGTTTGAGCTTTAAAATTAGAGTGGGGATCCTTCCCACATATTTTAGGTTTAGAACTTTTTTATGTATTCACAATATCGAATAAGTATGTTCTTTAGTCAATTATTTGTTCTGTTATAATCACTGGTAATAGTTCGTCGAAGGTGAACATCATAATTGTTTTAAAAAAAAAGTAACGCACCCATACAAGCTCGAGCACAGCTTTTCTGCTGATGCAACAGTATTGGAAAATGAACAGTACAGCTTTTCTGGTGGTGCAACAGTATTGGAAAATGAACAGTCTTGGAATATGAAAGATGAAGTTTATTCATTGACCTTTCAGGATTATCCTAAAGTGCTTCCATTGCTAATGATCTAGGCACAATATAAGGCAATATCATTTTTCTTAAATCATTTTTAGTCAAAGACTCTAAATAATGGTTTTAGTTATATCAATCAATACCAAATCAGACAATGGTATATTCCCACCATTAATTCAAAATCTCGGGAGTTCATGATGAAGCAGTCTTCATAAGCAGGCCATAATAAATAAAGCTTGGATCTCAATGCTACACTGAATGCAAGTGTTTACAAGAGGAACGCTTTTTTTTAACTAGGTTGCAAATCTTTCATCTACATTAAACAAGGCCATACAAAAGTCACAATTAACGCCAAAAGGGCACACTTATGAGAATCTGTTGGAACTGTACTAATGAATTCCCGTTTGTCCAAGTGTATCGGAAAGATATATGGAGAAAAAGCTTTTCCCGGTGTGATTCGAAGACATGGAGTAAATTATTGGGATGATTTTATGAATTAGTCTTCAACAAAGATGCACTTCGTTTTCGTAAGAATAATGGAAAGTCATCAACATTATGGGAAGTCATCAAGCCTATGGGATATTGGTATATGGATAACGATGAAAATTATATCATCATATATGGTATCACCAATGCTCTCAATACCTTGTTTTAGACATACTAGTGCACTTCGTTTTCATAAGAATTTTGGAAAGTCATCAATACTATTGGAGACTGGTATGTATATGGATAAGGATGAAAATTATATCATCATATATGGCAGCAACAATGTTCCCTACACTTTGTTCTAATTTTTTCTAGGCAGATTATTGCACTTCGTTTCCTTAAGAATATTGGAAAGTCATCCAAGACTATGGGACACTCATATATGGATAAGGATGAAAATTATATCGGCATAAATGCCACCACCAATGCTCCGTGCATCGTGTTGCAGACACACAAGTGTTAAGAGCTCTAACATATTTGATTTAGTTTCAACAAAGTATAAAGTGCACTACCAATGCTCCGTGTATCTTGTTCTAATATGTTCTACACACACTAGTGTTAAGAGGTATAACATATTATACCATTTGATTTAGTTTCAAAGAAGTGTTGGCTCAAAAATAAAAAATAAAATAAATAAGGTTTTCCTTGAATATCCCATTTATACGAAAGTATATATCTTGTATAATGTTGCATATTTTTTTATAGACTCGAAAGAGATAGTTAATATAGGCTTAGAGATGAGCATTTCAAAATGCATGATCCACTCAAAGTGGTTGAAAATCATACATGTTTTGTAATTGAATTGTTATAAGGTTGTTTTATTTTAATAAAGAATACTCTTAAGAGGAGAATAAAAGAACGAGTTATAAAATATGAACAAACTTTTGAGAAAAATAAGTAAGCAAGCAATGAAAGTACTTCCATACACCAATATAAATAAGGTTATGGAAACAAATATAAATACATCATCTACTTAATATAGCTAAATATAGCTAAGGTTATGTACACAAATAAAAATACATCATCTACCTCCCTTAGAGATATATTAGAGAAAAATAATAGGGGTGGGGGAAGTGGTGTATTAGACAAAACACGTTTGTGGGGGGTGGGGGTGAAGGGTAGGGGGTATATCAGAAAAGACATAACATGTTTCTATAATACATGCCCCACCCCCACCCGCATATATATGGGGGTGGGGGTTACTACATATATATGGGGGTGGAGCGTATATTAGAGAAAAAAATGTTATGTTTTCTACAATATAACCCCCACCCCCATATATATGTTTTCTCTAATATAACCACTACCCTCACCTACATATATATGGGAGTGGGGGAGTTTATTAGAAAAAAACATTTTTTTGTCTAGTATACCAGTATTGCATTTTTTCTCTAATATAAGCATATTTTTTCTGTAATATACCCCGCCACCCCCATATATATGTGGGTGAAGGTGGGTGGTATATTAGATAAAACATGTTATGTATTGTCTAATACACTCCTTGCTCCTACACCTATTATTTTTTCTCTAATATACCCCCCCCCCCCCCCC
>CBVK0101020632.1:0-10105 GCA_900067695.1 Picea abies
ATATATATATATATATATATATATATATATATATATATAGTAAGATGGGTAAAAAAATGCGTTTTACTTTGGTGGCAAATTGAGTTGGGTGGTTCCTAAATTTTCCTTTAATTGCAATATTTTAATATTTATAATCTTTGAACAAGGTGTGATTGAGAAAAATGACTAATTTATGTGACATCTCTAAATAAGGCTGAAAGGGAAAGAAAAAAAAACAAAAACTTGAAATAGCAAATTAAGGTCCTCTTACAGTCAAAGGAGAGTAAATTAATGGTTAAATTATCATAGTGGCAATGCTTATGTTGCTCCAAAATTTTGAGTACAAAGGGTGTCCATATCATAACCACTTGCGAAGTTAAATTAAATGGAAAACAATACCTTCTAGTATTACTTAGTTGGGTTATTCATGATGTATTTAAAATGATTGATGTCATCTGATTCAATGAATCTATCAAGGTTATGTATTTTCAATGACTTAATTGTTTAAATGAATTATGGAGTTAAGTATTAATGATCTCGCCACCATTGAATTTAGTGTGAATTTATAAATTAATTAATTAGAAGGAACTAGGCCTATTGTTGAATTTAGGAATCATGTGAAGGTCAAGGCATTGTTGAGTTATAATAATGTTTAGATGGAGATCAATCCTTACTTATAACTAGAATCTGCACTTTGGAATTAATCGATTAAGGCACCTGTTGCACATCCATGAAAATGATAGATTCTTATGATACTTGTTTATTGTGTTACGCCACTAGTTAAAAGTTATAGAATAGCATAGAAATGATGTAGTTATTAACCTATTGTACTTGTTCTTTCTTTGAGTGGATGAAAAGTTATTTGTTTACATGTTATTTATTGACAAGATTAATTACGTGTGATTCCTGTTTACATGTTATTTATTGACAAGATTAATTACGTGTGATTCCATGCCTTACTATTAGAATCTAGTCATGATGTTTAGGATAGAAGTTGGTTATGGGATTAGATACCTCCTTGTTCCTCAGAGAAATCGCCAGTCCTGAGACCTTAAGTGGTCAAAATAAATCAGATGAATCTTGGAATTGAGTCTTTCTTATGTGTCTTGAGGTCCTAACCATGCAGGATAGGTGGGACGGGTAGTTTCCTTATGTTATATTTATGAGTTTGGTTGATTGAATAAAAGTAATTATGTTTTCAGTTTTTTGTTATTGATTGATTGTGTGTCGTTTAATGTAGGTTATGATGCATGACACTTGTCTTAAATTTTGTTTTAAAAAAAAATATTTCACCTCCTTGTACTCATATTTTGTTGCCGTAACAGTGGGTCCATTACATATGGTATCAGAGCAGGTTCAACCCTACAAATTTGGACCATTATGCCCTCCCTTGTGTTAAACTTATGAATTAAACATTATCGCTAATTAAATTTTGAAATTTTTCATGTAGGTAATCATGGTTAGAGGACACCATGGAGGTAGATGTCGTGGTGCTAGTGGAAGAGGTGTGATGCCTCCAGTAACATCCATGCCAAAGGTGTTTAACCCCCAAGGAAAAGGAAAAGCCATTGGGCATGAGCAGGTTGTTGTAGGAGATGTGGTTGGTTTGATGAGGTCCTTTCAGAGGATGTTAGAGGCCTTGATTAACCAACTAGATAGAGATGAGGCCAGAGAGTCTCTACCCAATGAGGGTTCACAATGTGCTCCACCTAGTAGTGGTAGCATTCACAAAGAACTCAAGAAGGTGAAGTTTCCTGAGTTCACGGGTGCCATGGACGGATCGACCACTGAGGCATGGTTGAAGAAAATAGCGATGTGCTTTGAACTTCGTGACTACACCTCCAACATGAAATTCCCCATGAAGGTATTTCAACTTAAGGGGAGTTCTCTTCTATCGTGTAAGATGCTCCTACCTCAACTAAATGTGGTCGTCGAAGACGTGTCATGGGAACTCTTTGAGGAGCGATTCTGGGAGAGGTATTTTTCGGAGGAATTCATTGAGAGCCAATTCAATGAGCTCAATGCCTTATGACAAGGTGGTCATATGGCGTCAGAGTATGAGGACACATTTATGGAGATACTTAGGTATGCTCCATATCTGAATAAGGAGAAGCTAAAGGCCAACATGTTTTTGTTCGGTCTTAATCTCAACATTGGTGCAAAGGTGAGAATCTTAATGCCGCAAAGTTTGCACAAGGCAGTATAGAAATCCCTCATATATGCAGAGGAGATAAACAATAGAGGTCAGGGTAGGATTCCTTCAATAAAAACTAAACAGACGACATTAGGAGCACAACAGTATTAGAATTGAGCCAGACAAACTTCAGGGCATTGAGATATTCCTAGAGGGCCTATGTTCACGAAACCACGATGGCATAATTCTCAGCAGATGACTCCTTACAAAGGACTATTGCATCAACAATAACGTCGTCCGTAGAAATAACAGTTTAGGCCTGTTCAACAGAAAAAACCATGGTCTTAGACTGGTAGGCCAACAACTTCTACTTCTTCGACCAGAAGTACTAGACCTAAGATTGGATGTTGGACATGTGGACATCCACATTACCAGCGAGATTGTCTAATTGAGAAGGCTAGAGTGGCCAGATCAACAAGACACACTACAGTTGGGGATTTGGGAAAGGCCCACAAGATTCATGTAGCAGTGAACAACCGCTAGGACAAACACCATTCCACCGTGCTTGAGATGTCAGGTACATGGTCGACCAAACCTTTAGTATTTTGATAGATCCAGGTTGTACAGAGAGATTTATTTCTAGTGCAACGCTAAAGAGAATTAAGGTAAAGGAAGTCGATGAGGATGGGTTTAGATACGTAGAAATGGCTTCGGGTTCCAAACAAAAGTTTGGAGGAAGGATTACAGACCGTAGCATTAACTTGGGATATTTTGTAACGAAGGCCAACCTATATGTCATGATATTAGGATCTTATGACATAGTGATCGATATGGACTGGTTGGAATTGCATGATGTTGTACTCAACTGTAAGACGTAACAATTATGTTTGACAGATGATGTGAGACAGAGAAGATTGATTGTAGGAAGAAACCAAGGAGTGTCCTTGAGGTTCATTTATTCCCTATATCTACAAAAGATCATGCACAAAGGATGTAAGTTATATTCAATCTTGGCGCTAAACGAAAAGGGCGAGGAAGAAGGATTAGAAAACCTTCCAGTAGTATGAGAGTTTGCAGACATGTTTCTAGAAGAGTTACCAAGTTTGCCTCCCGAACGAGAGTTGAAGTTTACAATCAAATTGAAACTTGGAACTGAACCAATAGAAAGAATTGCTTATCGAATGTCAACGCCTGAGTTACATGAGCTGAAAATGAAATTGAAGGAGTTGTTGGACTTGAGACTTATATGTCCAAGTGTATTAACTTGGGGTGTGCCTGTTATTTTCATAAGAAAGAAGGATGGATCGTGGATACTTTGTATTGACTACCATCAATTGAATAAGGCGAAGATCAAGAACCAGTAACCATTGCCAAGAATAGACGATTTATTTGATCAAATGAAAGGTGGGATGATGTTTTCAAATATAGACTTGAGATCAGGATATCACCAGTTACGATTTAAAGAGTAATATATTCCTAAGACCGCATTCAAGATGAGGTTCAAATACTAGGAGTTTACATTTTTACCGTTTGGACTGACAAACGCCCCAGGGGTATTCATGAGTTTGACGAATGGGGTGTTCCACGAATACTTGGAAAAGTTTGTTCAAGTATTCATTGATGACATATTGATATATTCTTAGATGATATAAGAACATGATGAACATTTAATCTTGGTACTACAGTGTTTACGAGAAAACAAATTATACAAGAAATTGTTGAAATGTTCTTTTTACCAATCGAAGATTAATTACTTGGGTAATGTTATATCCAGTGAAGGTATCGTTGTGCATCTAGAGAAAGTAGAGGCTATTATGGAATGTCTTGCACCAACAAATGTACAAGAAGTATGTAATTTTATGGGTTTAGCAGGATATTACCGATGGTTTGTTGAAGGTTTTTCGAAGATAGCAAATCCGATCACGTAATTGCAGAAGAAAGACAAGAAGTTCATATGGACTGAGGAATGCGCGGAAGAATTTCAAAGGCTCAAGGTGTTTTTGCCAACAACGCCGATATTGGAAGTATCCAACATGGAAAATGAATTCTTGGTATGCACAGATGCATCCAAGAAAGGTTTAGGAGGATCATTGATGAAAGACAGTTGAGTAATCGCTTTCATTTGAACCAAATTGAGAAGGCATGAAGAGAACTGCACAACACATGAATTGGAGTTATTGGAAATTGTATATGCCATAAGAGTTGGGAGAGACTATCAAATTGGATGGAAATTCGAATTAAAGATAGATAACTGTGGATTACAACATATATTTACGCAGAGTGATTTGAATGCGCAACAAAGGCATTGGTCAGAATTACTTAGTGAATACGATTTTGAGATTTCTTACATTAAAGGATTGATGAATAGAGTGGTAGATGCATAGAGTCAGAGACCATGCATATTCTCGGTAATACCTCTTAAGATGACTCTTCGAGAAAATATTTTATTGTTACAGAAAGACGATGATTGGTACAAGGAAGTTAAAGAAAATATTGGAAAAAATACCATGATAGTACCGAAGTTTGAAGGATATACATTAGACAATGATAGATTGTTGAGATATAACAATAGAATTTACGTACCTCTTAACGATGAATTGATAAATTTGATCTTAAGAGAAGCTCATAGAGCATAACACCTAATTCATTCAGGAGTCACGAAGATAAAGGAAGACCTTAAGCCTTTATTCTTCTAGAAGGGAATGAGAGAAAACATTGTTAGTTACGTGGTGAGATGTCTAGAATGTTAGCTAGTGAAGGATGAACATAGACATCCAGTAGGATTATTACAACCACATGTTATTCCAGAATCGAAATGGGAGGTCATTTCGATGGATTTTATTGTTGGATTGTCACAGATGAAAACGATACATGACTCAATTTTAGTGGTAGTTGACACTGTAAAAAATAGTGAAAACTTTATTCTTGTACATATGATGTATTAGGCGCTAGATATAGATAATTTTTTTGTCAGTGAGATTGTAAGGTTACATGGTGTACCAAGAAGGATCATATATGATTGAGGATCGATGTTTACAAGATGATTTTGGACCATTTTCCAAGAGGCTTTGGGAACACAACTGAACTTTAGTACATCATATCACATTGAGACAAATGAGAAGACAGAAAGAATGAATCAAATTTTGGAAGATATGTTGCGTATGTATATAATGGACCAACAAAAACATTGGGAAGATTTATTTCCACTAGTAGAGTTTGCATAATTTTTTTTTATCAAAGTACCAGTAAGATGAAATTGTTTGAGTTTCTTTACAGGAAACCGTTTTGGATGCTGTTGAGCTGGGATCGACTTGAGGATAGGGTCTTGGTGGGACCAGAAGTAATCCAAAAAATGGAAGAACAAATTCAAATGATAAGATAAAGGATTAAAGAAGTGCAAGATTGAAATAAGAGTTATGTTGAAGAACATCGCATTGACCATAGTTATGAAGTTGGCGACCAATTTTTCTTGCGGGTGAAACTGCACAAGAGTTCAATCAAGTTTGGAAGAGGTGATAAACTCTCTCCTAGTTTTGTGGGACCTTTCAAGGTTGTGGAAAAGAAAGGACCTGTGGCTTATAGACTAGCCTTTCCTAATTTTTTGAAGCGTATGCATGTTGTTTTTCATGTATCTATTTTGAGACATTATGTTAGTGATCCTACACATATGATTGCCATGATTTCTTTGCAGGTGTCAGATGAGGGTTCTCTCACAGCGAAGCCATTCCATATTTTGGACCATCACATTTGAAAACTACCACGTTGAATAGTCGATCGGGTCAAGGTCCAATGGGACAATTATAGTCGACACTCGGCTACCTGTGAGGACACATATGATATGCATCAACAATTTCCTTACTTGTTTGATAGATTGGACATATAGATCTTGTCAGATACTTTTATTACTACATTTTATATTATGTACAACTTCTAGATGAAGTTTAAAACAAGAGGGGGTGTATGTAACATCCCGCTCTACTGAGAACATGTTATTAACTTATTCTTTGAGGACACTTGCGTGCAAGTGATCTGGTTATAGGACATTGTTATTTGTTTCGATTATGAATTTTACATGATTATGTTGTTGACTTGTGATTTATTGTTATTTGATATATATGTATTGACATATGGTATTGATGATTTTTTCCCTGAGTGTGAAGGACACTTGATAGATTGTGGATGTCGATGGCACCAATGGACCTCATTGGACTCCAAATTGAGTCAAGGAGTGGATTGTGTTTTGTTTGAGTGTTTCATTTTATGTATATGTTCCATATGATTCATTTAGTATGATTATGTATATGGATGAGTGATAGTTTTTTGTCAATGAATGCAAGATGATGAATGTTTGCTAATATGAATCACATAAGGAGTAAAGGGGCCATTCACATAAACCATCTATTGAGGGAGAGGTGTGAAGCATCCCTGTCACAACATACTAGCACTCCCACAGTGGCTCAAATTGTAGGTTAACAATGAACTAGTTTGAGAGGTCCACGATGTTGTGAGGATAGACTGAGACAATTGCTCATGAATATTCTAAGGGGAGCGCAATAAGGTGTAGTACTTGTTCTTTATAAGTCCTTAGTCTCTCACAAGGTTGCTCGAATGGAGTGCTGACTCCAAGGGCTGGAAAACTACCAAAACCAGTCAGAGGCGAGTGGCACCCTTGGAGCATGGAGGTGCATCTTGAAGGGCACGTCGTGTAAATAAATATTGAGTCAATAAATCTAGCTGGCCTTTAAAACATTGAAATAATAATTATAAACCTTGAAAATATTTAGAATTTACCAGACTTAAATAATTAAATAAAGAGTGAATTTATTAATTATAAAACCCAATAAAATCTAAACCTATTTTAAAAAAATTAAGCCTAAGTCTAAGTTTTTGTAAAGAGTCTAAAACTAAATTATTAATTAAATTAAAAATGAATGAGGTAAAACAATTTAAGAATTAAGAAAAGTAAAATGAACCTAAATATAAGTGAAATGAACCTAAATATTTGATATAATACACATGTGTGGAAGAAAATATTAAAAGGGAATTTTAAAATAAGAAAGAAATAAAGTATGAGAGAATAGATGTACACATAGAACATTATCTAGAGTCTAGCTACCACTAGTCTAACTAGGAGTGAACTCATATTTTAATTCTAACTAATATTTAGTAAGGAGACAATCATTAAATGAGAATATGGGGAATACAGAGGCAATTAAGAGATATTTAAGGAGCACATTTGGGAATTGAGGAAAATTCAATTTTAATTAAAATAAAATAAGTAATTATTTGTGCAACTTGGAGAGAGGGTGAATAATCCTAATTTATTTAAATAAAAAAAGAGAAAATTAATTGTGCATGTGGGCATGTGTCAGTGAGGAAATTCCTATAAATACAATGGGCTAGATGGGAAGGGTATCACATTGGTTATTGGTAAAGTTATGTTTCAAAATTAGTTTTTACTGGTTTTACTTGTGAGAGTTGGGATACCAAGCTTGAGATAGAGTGGTGGCTTTACCTTGCGAGGCAAGATTGGAGCTAGAGTATTTATGATTTTATGTGTGTGGCCCATTTACAATTCGTGGGGATAAGGGGAAAGAAAAGTACCCTTAGCATTGGCTGAGAAGTACCAGTGAAGTATTTGCGATTAACATGTGAGAGGACAAAAGGATTGCCAATTACAAAAAAACATATCCAAGCCAAGCTTCTTCAATGACAATATTCTCTTAAGTTTGAATTGTAATAAGTTGAATCACATGTCTATGGTTTATATTGTTTGCCGCAACAGTAAAATAAAACACAGATATCGATTGGTGTTCTCATTGGATTTTAGATTGTAATGGGCTTGATTGTATTAAAGCGGTTCACCTTGAATTTTTCCGAATTGGAAATAAACTCTGTTTTGAATTTGTAAGATCTTATGACTGCTTTTAGTAGAATTTCTTTTGAGAAACTGAGATTCAAATTCCAATCAACCAGCTCGAATCCTAAAATCCCTTTCCCTTTTTAAATTGCATAGGGTTTGCTCGATTTTTTGTCGAATGATCATGGCTAGAACTTTTATGTGTATGCTACAGTTTTGCACCGTCGAATGTATGAT
Source organism: Picea abies (assembly GCA_900067695.1). Classification (NCBI taxonomy): domain Eukaryota; kingdom Viridiplantae; phylum Streptophyta; class Pinopsida; order Pinales; family Pinaceae; genus Picea; species Picea abies. The sequence continues at coordinate 8,211 of CBVK0101020632.1, forward strand.
CCCTTCGATTTTTTATCGATATCTGTAGATATTACCCGATTTTCTATTTAAAATCTCGGTTCCCTCCTCCTTGTCATTGGGCCATCGTTGAGATTCCGTTGGTGGCCTTTTTTCTTAGTTCTCAATGTATATTCTGAAACTTCTTGATCACTGTGAATTCACACGACCGAAATTTAAAATTTTATTATCTAAATCAACTTTCTACCCAACGAAATTTTGGTAAGGAGATATTACGCACTGGATTTATGGATGTGCTCACTACCCTACCTACTAACTTAATGGTTGAAACTGAGAATTTTAGAGTTAGTTATGCCTCCCTCTCTTCGCTTCAGGAAACTGTTGAATAAGTGAAGATCCCCACCCTCTTTTTTCTCTCTGCGTTCAAGCACAGTCAATCAACGTATTCATGGTAACCGTGTGTGAGGTTTTACCATCCATTTTCCCTTTCAGAACCCATGATATTAGAGAGTGAACTCAACTCCAGATCGCAAGAAATCCTAGCTCTGTTTTTTTTCGTTCACCATAAATTTTTTCTTCTTTCGGATTTGATTTGAGAGTTGCCTCTTCATTATCGAACTGGTTCCAATTATTGAATTTGTTTTGTGTTTGAGATCGTTGGTTTCTCCTTGTTTTCCCACCACGAGACCTCCCTGGAGTGAGGATGCACCGGTCTGTACCAAATTCGGTAAAGTCTTGATCCCTTAGTCCTGCTTCTGTATCCTAGATTTAAGACTAGTGATTGAACTGATCGAATTTCCTCGCTAATAAAACCTCTCCCTCATGAACCAAGGAATCCTTAGGAGGTCTGAAAACTCCGTTAACGACTAGTAACAACCTTGATATCTTTTATTATGCCGTAAGGCTTACACCTATTAATAATGAGCACAATTAATGATCTTTTAATCTTAAATTCTAATCTTTTAATCTTAAATTTTAATCTGATGACTAAGCATTGAAGATGTTGGCATATTCTTAATCATCCTCCAAAATCAATGCTTCAGATTTATTGTTCATAAATTCCTTGCATTTATGAAGACATCTTTTAACATGTTTACTTTTTTACATTTACCTAATCACATTATAAATTTATTGTAAAAATACATAATTTCCACGTTCAAATGATTAAGGAAGATTAAAATATATGCCGGCCACGTTTATATCATTAAAAAACACTTTGCACACATTTCATTTTGGTGTCACTCTGCACAAGTTGCAGGCTCTTGCTCTGAATGGAACCCTTTCGGCGTTCTCCAGCCGCGAGTCGGTTGTGCTACTTTTAAGTTTAGTTAGATCCAATTCGTCCACTAATAAAATATCCTTAACTTGGTATTATTATTTATTTTCATGATATATATATATATATATATATATATATATATATATATATATATATATATATATATATATATATATATATAGTTTTTATAGTTTAATGAATATTTTTATTTTGTATTTAATTGATCTAGTTTTCATAATTTAATAAATAATTATAATTAAATTTAGTTAATTTAGTTTAATTGAATGAAGTTGACTTCTCCTAAAATGGTTACACAATATTTATATCATAATTCAATAGTTTTTCACTTATTGTAAAATAATAAAGTTGTCATTTAATACTATTGATAGGTTAGGTGTTTCCATTAAATTTTTCATTTTAAATATTTGAAAGAGGAAACATCCGGTTTGACGTAGTGTAAGGTTAAAAGTTGAAATCACTTTATGGGAATTTCAAAATTCCTAAAAGTTACCTATACATAATTCTTAGAAGAATGCTTGGAGAAAGCAGGTTGTGTCGTCCCTACTCTCACTGGTATAGTCATCAATATTCTTCTTTATGCCGATGATATCGTTCTTATGGCAATGAGTCCCCATGATCTTGAAAACCAACTAAGAAT
>CBVK0101020633.1:0-10105 GCA_900067695.1 Picea abies
TTCAAATTTAACCAACTCAACTTCATGATTTGATGTTGTAGTTATGTTATTTTCATCCTCATGCACTTCTTGACATGGCTACAACTTTTCTGATGGGTTCTAAAATGATGTTTCTGCTGAACACACCCCTTGTAGTTGGTTGTCTGATCATATCCGTATCATAACAATTTTTGAAATCATTGGGGGTAAATGAAAAATGACTTTGAAAACACACATTATCCAGAATATCAGCTATAGGGTCATAAGATGCTTTAGATAATAATGGCATTGGCTCTACTGGTACTTCATGGCTTACATTGTGACTTTCAACTAGAATATGACCAAGATTCCCTCTCAAAATTTGAAATGAATTAAAGCACAGAGGCAATGAATCAAGATGGATTAGCTCATCAGCTGTTTCGGGCTTCATGATTTCATCTGAGGTTTGACCTCCAAAAAGGCTCAAGGGTTGCACCTCTGGATCATATTTTGTATCTCCCCTTCTTTCCTTGACTAATGCATTAGAACATTACTCTTCCTTTATATGTGAAATCTTCTTATAATGTTTTCTCAGGAGCGAGACAAAACATAAGGGCAGGCAGTTTGCATTTTCATGCAAATTTTCTGCACTTTCCTCCCTCAAAATTTGAAATGAATTATAATCTGATGGTACAGAGTTACATTCCATTGTTTCAAATTCTACTTCAGTATCTGAATTTTCCCCTGAACTTTGAAAATCAAAGAATCTTGGAGATTGTAATCCTGGATCTGAAATAGCCTCTTTCTCAACACTAACATCCTTGGATCTGAAATAGCCTCTTTCTCAACACTAACATCCTTCACTATCTCATCTGAATATTTTCCTTATTTGATATTTAACACTTGTTCAAAAATTTCCTTCAAAAATTTAAAAGAAGAGAATCATAAGGGTAAAGTCTGTCCACTTACCCCGAGATTTTCTGCACTTTGGTCATTGCTGTCATAATTTCCATGCACAAATTGATTGCCCTGCTGGGATTGCAAAATATCTTCTTCCTCCCAATCATATGTGGATGATTTCTTTGAAAAATCCAATGTGGTATAATCATCATTGTACCAATCAAGCTTGGATGAATCATCCATGGATGAAATGCCATTGAACATGCATATCATATCAAGAGAATCCTCCTCTATCTTCTGATTTTGAATTTCATCTTCGACTGTATTGTGAATTGAATACATGAAATTGTCATTGGGTGGTTCAGAATATTGAGGTTGGGTTGAAAAATGTTTGGGGACATTGATCCTTGACTTGAAGCAGTTTTGATGTTGCCTCTGTGACTGCCTCCACAGCCTTGGGAAAATTAAAGAGTGCTAACATCTAGAAACTTAAATATTCCTTCCAGGAAAGTTACAATACTGAGAGGTACACATTAGAAAAACTTAAGCAGGAAATACAACAGCTATAAAAGAAAATAGTTGTGGGAAAAACACTAGCAGAAGCCAAAGAGAACATTTGGATGGATATCTAAAAATCCATGGCAGAAATATGGCCACTCATGTAGATCATGTTTGAGCAACAGGAATTGGTGTTAAAGAGCAGGCAGGCCATTGAAATGACAAAGGGAGAGTTGGAGGAGATGCCCACAGAGGCAAATGAAATCATCAGGTTTATAAATTTGAAGACTAAGGATGAGCTAGAAAGTCTGGAAATTGAGGATAGGACTGAAACTATCCTCAAGGTCAAGAAAGTCCTGACCAAGAGAGGACTGATGTTACAGTTGGAGGAGAGAACCCAAAACATGGATATCATATTTCGTAGATCCTTTAGCAAGATTGATTCTTTGCAAAAGAAATGTCTGTCCAGCTTGTTGGTTTTAAATGACAAGCTAATGACTTTGTTCAACTACAAGCAAACAACTGCCATGGTGGCAAAGGATAGCTCAAAGTTTTCATGAATACATGGTAGCATAATCAACAAGGAAGTTTTAGAGACTCTGTAGTTGAATCTCAGTATCCCACATGAAATCAAGTATATTTTCATCACCAAGACAACTTTTTCCAAATATACAAAGATAGACGAAGTGTACAAAAGGTTGCTAAAATTCACCATTCCCAGTCAAAAGAGATGGGAGGATCTGTGCACTCTGATTGTGTGAGTGATGAGGTGTACAATCCAAGTCAGCATGCAAAACAAACAAAGTCAAGTTGATGACTTGCCAACAACCTTCCCCAAAATCAGTACAAAGAATCCAACAGGTCATTAGCAGTTCCTACAATTTTGTATTCTATTATCTAGTTAGTTAGCTTTGGATTTTAACACATCATGATCATTAATGACATGATCGATTGTAATCTTTTATGTATATACTTCAAAATTTGAAGTATTGAGGGTTAATATTTACGTCCAAGCAAGCTATAAGCACTGTAATCTTTCTCAAGAGATATACCCATAATAAAAAGGATGTTTCACAGGATTCCTACATGTTAATTGTTGGTGATGTTTACTCCTCTTCGTTGAATGGTTTTTTTTCTTCGTAATCATTTATGTTTTCTATATCTGATCATTTAAAAGAAGTTAATTTAAAAGAAGTTAAAGTTGCAGAATTTATCTTTGTATACTTTGTTTCTATCTTTTAAAGATCTAAGTGTTTGTCTTTTGATGTTATGATAAAGAAATTCTGAAATGCTTCTTTATTTTAACTAATTATCTTATCTTTTTTTCTATACATCATTTAAACTCTAAAGGATCCAACAATTACATTATCTTTCCCTATGAAAAGACCTTATAAAATTTGTTTTCTGGTCTAAAACTTTATGAAACAGACCCCATAGCTCAATGGATGCATAAGCAATATTTCAGCCATTTTATAAAACAAACAACACAGTCTTGTTTATTTAACTAGCCTAATATCCAAAACCCGAGACAAAGTTAAAAGTTACAGAGAGATCCCTCTCTAAAACTAGAAGGGCTAGATCCCAGTTTCGAACTGGTTGGATAAAGTTACCTCTGATAAATTTGTTCTATCGCCCGACAACCTCAGGGAATTTACAAAGAGATAACAAGAGCTAAGTAAGAAAGATAAATAGAAGGGAAGTAGTGAAGTCCGATAGAGGGAGAATGATAAGGGAATAATGTATGAGCGTAGTGCACATATTTTGTAATGAATGTTTCTAAATAATATAATGAGAAGCCAATCTTTGTCGACATATCCTATCTTGGGTGAACCACATTAAATCATGGTGTTTATGTGTTCTGATGTGATTATTCTATTTATTGCACCTGTATAATATATGTTTGTTGCTATAAATATGTTGCATGTTATTATGTTTCTATGCACATGATATAAGGTATAATAAAAAGATTCTAAGTAGAATGGTTATATTGACTTCCTCCCATCCCTTCATCACTACATAAACCATCTTCCTACAATTCTTATATATACTTCAGGTGAGACTTCACCTATTAGTGGGTGATGTTGAAAGGCCCAATATCTGAGGGTTTTATTGGTGAATTCATGTTGAACCTTGTGTCTTCCCACTATGTGCCAACACCACACAATAATCAAATTCCATAAAAAATACTAAGCAAAAATATAATAACTAAATTTCAAAGAAATAGCTAACTATTGGATGAAATAGAAATATTGACTCACCATGAGTCCAACGATTGATTTCATTCTTGATTTTCAGAGTCCTTTCACTCTTCTCCAAGGGTCTTTCTACCACCTATAAGAACCTTGAACAAGAATACCTATACAGAGAGGTAGTTATACTAATATCTACCCATTAGTTCTATGAAAAAATGACGGAAAATATCAAAGCAATTAGTATTCATTGAAGCATATTAAAAAAAATTCTAAATATAGACAATAAAAATACAATACACCTCAAAGGAATGAGTTTATGTATTATTAATGAACAACAAATATGTGGTTACATATTTTACATGTTTGATGTGATACTGCCCTATCAAAAGGGATCCTAAATTCCTCCATCCTGACTCCTTATATAAGGATTTGTTTCGATGCTAAATTCATCACGGACCCAAAGGGAATATATGAGAGATTGTTGGTCAGATAGGTTGATGATGATATAGAGGTTTTAAACAAGGTTTTTTTAGGTCAAGAAACTAGAAACAACAAGGATATGTGTGGGTTTAAAGACTTGGTTGGGATAGCTAGATAGGTGTTTGCTCAAAATGTGAAAAGTATCATTACCTTTCTCCATGAGGAAAATGATCTTTTTATGCAGTCTCTAGTTGGTTAGAGACAACTGAGTAATGTTAAAAGAAGTTAGGAAATTAACCAAACCTGTAACTCATCATTTTATTAGGCATAATTATAAATGTTTTAAGCATTTATTAGCATGTATGTGACCATACCTTAAGTATCCTGCGTGTATCTGGGTTTCATAAATGTGAGGGAACATACATCCTCCAAAAAAATCATTTTATGAGGGAATGAAGGAGGTATGGGGAAGAATTTTTGATAAGAAGGATACAAAGAGAAGGAGCATCGATGCTTCATACATGGAAATTGAAGCTATAAAATATGCCCCCTAATGTGTGATTTCAAAAGAGAAACTGATGGAAGAAATACATTTTAAGTATTCAAGGAAAAGTTAGCCAAGGGTGAAGATTTAAAAAATCCAATCTAGGGATAACAAACAAGACAAAAAGAATTCATAAAAACTCAATTCTGGAGGTTGCAGTCATGTCAATAAGGCCAACGTGTGACTCTAGGTCAAACTCTCAGAGAAATTTTTTTGTAGTCGATAAGAGCTCAACTCACTAGTAGGAAGTCAATGAGGACCCTCCTACTATAATGAGTATTGAACAAGTATACTTATGATTATGAGATGTACTTGACACATGGGAAGGATGAATTGCAAAGCATAGAATTATGTGGAATGGATGACATAGGTTAAGCTTCCTCTAAACAAGAACACAAGACATATGTGACTTATGAAGAATTAAATGAAAATAAATATTGACACAAGTTTGTGCTGCAAGAGGAAACAAAAATGCTCCATACTGACTCGAATAATAACCAATCATAGGAGTAAGAAATATGTGTAACTAGTTTAGTTTCCTAAAGTCATACTAACCCAAAATGTTGAGACTTGACTCAAAAATGTGTGCTTTGTTCAGAGGTGACTTTAATGCCACCAATAATGGTATAGAAGACTCATTCCCATGCTATTTGTTTTGTTATTTGAATTTTTTTGTCGTTTTAATATTTTAAAATCCTAAAAAGGAGTAAAAGATTGCTAAAATAAATAGAAGAAACGAGTTTCACAGGAAAGGATACCAGTCCTAGGTGCATGAAACATACCTATGATCAATTCAAGGAAGCATGTGTAGGATATGGACACTGGGGGGAATGTTTCTTGTGATGGTACATGTGTCAAATTGCAACGGAAAAATATGCAAGGATAGCAACTGATGAGAATGCATAAGTGTCTAATCAACAACAAGTTGAAGCAACCATTAGGATCAAAAGCACAAGCAATAGAATGCAATGAAGTGTTACAACTCAACACATAAATAAGGGAGCCCCATAGGGTATTATCCAAAATAAGGATGAAAAGAAGATATTAGGATTCATTGCAAATTCATGGTGGGAATAAATAGGGATCTCAATCCTATGAAAGCACTTCAACATGGGCTCCAAACTACAAACAAGGTTATAGCTAGGGAAACCATGAACAATAGGCTCTACCACATGAATTACAATACTTATAAACAAAAAATAAGTTTTTGTGTCACAACTCATTGGGGTCAATCATAAGGAAAAATGAACCAAGAAATAGATAATGAAAAAATGCATGAAGGGGAAAATCTAACCTATACACAAGTTTTGATATCATTAACTATCATAATGGATCAACAAAATGAAAGGGGACCAAAGAAAACATCTCCAAATCCATGTATATAAGACAAAATACACTCACGCATAAGTCAATAATGCCAATATAGAAATATTTGGTGATAACATGTGCTATGGAATACAAAACTTGGAAACAACAAACCCTAAAAGTACAATATGTACAAATCACCGCACAACCTTGCGGCATATGCAAAGTACCTTTGAAGCTAGAGCCCATTTCTAGGATTAGGCCAAGGGTTTATTTGGTAATAAAATTGTAAATTTTATTTTTTAGGAAGAGGTAAAAGATCCATAATCACATCTTCAAGGATAGCCTCATCTGAAGGAAATTCAACATCCAAAAAACTAAGACTCGAATACTCACAAATATTAGGGCTCAAGGTATCACAAATGGTAAGATCATACTCAAGAGGAAACTCTAGATTACTTAGGCCAATAGGGGGAAGAAAAGGCTCTCATGCTCCCATTGCATAGGCCACATGATCAAATTTTGAGACTTTGTCTCGAGAAGGAAAACACGAATATAAAGATCCCATCTCAGAAGAAATTGAACACCGAGGATAAGATGCCACATAATTCACTAGTGGAAAGGAAGAGTGTACTTGAACACTAGAAATATACAAAGGAGAAACCTGAGCTAAATTTGAACTATGATGGTGATTATCATATGAATATGATCAATAGTGAAAATGATTATGTTGTGAGTAAAATCCATCACAGAAAAGAGAGCACACACCGCAACATTAATCACTTATACATAATCATTCCCAAGTAGCATATTGAATTCTAAAGGGCCAGACACCACTAACAGACTGACTAAGAAAATATTCCCTTTAAACGTGATAGGAAACTAAGGGAGAATCCACAAACATTCAATAGGTCTTTTGTTGAAATCCAACACCTTACTGGTAGTTGAAACAAGATTGGGAGAACCCAAAGCTCTCCAGGCCTAGGAGGATAAAATACTTATAGAGGCTCCTTCATCTAATATGGAATGGAAAATTCTTGTTGAGATAACCTTAACCATTATCTGGAAAGGTGAATAAAAAGGAAGGGGAGGATTAATAATACTATTCCAATCAAAGGAAACCATCCTAGGACTTGGAGGGAGAATACTTGAAGATTTTTTAATTCCCCCTTGTTCATAAAGTACTAAACTAGAAATTCTAAAGACATAGTCGATAGATGCATCACCCCCCAAAAGAAGAGCGGGATCGACTAAAGACTGCATCATGTTGACTAATTCATCAACCAATTACTGAACAGGTTTTTGGTGATCCAAGTGGATATCAGCGGCCACCGGACCTCTTCCATCTAGCTTAGATACAATTTTCATCTTGGTAGGGTTTTTCTATATTTTTGGGTCCTAAACTTCTGGGGTTGTTTGGAGGCCCTAAACAAGATTTTTTGGGCTCACGACGGTCACATTGTAGATTGATTTAGAGTATGATGACAACATGTGTACTCCTTGCATATACCTTTCCAACATGATATCATGCACATAAAATAAAGATCGTATGCAAAATTTATGACCCCGGGAAGTTGATGTACCAACTTACCCCATCGGGGCCCATATGAATTTGTGCGCTTTATCTCCTAGGGTTAGGTTTTTGGATGTTGAGGGTTTTATGATTACTTATTGATGCTAAAAAGGTCTAGAGGCCTCATTTTAATGTTCTCATGTGAATTTACGTATCCTCCACATCTCTTCTCATATATTAGCTACCACCATTTGAGCAAGATTGTTTCATTCTGCATTTTACAGTTTCAACAGATTTATTTATTGAATAGAAGTTAAGTTTCATTGTATCTCTATTATTTTTCACTATATCTTTGTTTTAATGTTATATCTTTGTTTTTCATTATGTTCTGCTCAGAAATCTAGATCATTGGTATTAGAGCGATCCAATCCTCATTTGTTTCTCGATGCATGTCCCCAATGAGGTCACGGTATAAGAAATTGGGACTCGAACCAGCTAATCCTTTGCAATATCAGTCTCACTGAACCCGATAGCTGCCAATGGGGGAATAAAGAGAGACAATGTGGTATGATATCCCTTCAAACTTCTGCTATAGGAATCCCTTTCATGACAAATGAAGGAGATGATGGATAATTTTGCAAAAATCCTTCGACGACTGCCAATAGGAGACACATCATCCTCGATCAAAGGCATTGCCCCATTCAAGGTACATATCAATTTTGATATTCCTATATTTGAAGGTCATATAGATGTGGATGTTGTATAAAAATGGTTAAACCTCCTAGAATGTTATTTTTCTATCCATAATGTTTCCTATAGAGAAAATATTACATTTTCACTCCTTAAGTTCATTTGGCATGTAAAATATTGGTGGGAGACTTTCTATGCACAAAACGTAATAGATGAATGTACATTATCTATAGTCACACCCACTTGGGGTTATTCAAGGATTCTATTAATGGACAATACTACCTTGTTGGAAGTTATGATGACTTATATACAATATGGACCACACTACAGAAATAAAGGCACCAAACAATGCCATAGTTCACCAATGTCTCCCATACCTTGCGCACAAATTTTTGTATCAAAGAGTCTAAGCAACATCTGGTGATCAGGTACTACGATGGTTTGCATAGATGCATCCAAATATAAATGGAGTTTATAGACATATCATCCTTGGGCATGGCCTATCGATATGTTGTAAAAATCGAGAAGAATCATAATCAAAAAACACGATAGTTTGGGTCTACGAACCCCTCATAACAGAAGCACAAAAAAGGCATCCCCAACCTACAGAATAAAGGGTAGATCAAGGATGTAAAACCTCAAGATAACCAATATAAGATGTAAACAAATAAGGACAATGTGAAGACAAATAAAGACATTGGGAAGTGGTGTGAGTTCCATAAAATCCCCTAGAATAACACCAATGAATATGACTCAAAGTAGTCATTGGTGGCTGAGGTGAAATCCTATGAATCAGATGTGGGTTCCAACTCTAAGTAAGAACTAGAAAAAGGGAGGCAGATCATTGACATAGAACCCAGTTTCATCACTTCCACCACCAAGATCCATCCTAGTGAACCTGATGAACCAGAGGATGGTGGGCACCTATTTAATTCACATATGTCGGTGAAAGGTACTCTGATGCAATTCATCGTTGATAATAGTATCCATAATAATCTCATCTTAGTGGAGGTCATCAATCATTTGGATCTACTGATAACACCACACCCACATCTATACACCATTGAATGGCTCTGCCAAGGGAGAGATTTCCTCTTCATCCAACAATGTCTCCTTCCCTACAACATCAAGCCCTCTGAAGATGAGGTATTGTGTGATGTCATATCCATTGAAGTTTATGATGTTATTTTGGGACAAACTTACTTATGAAAATGTCATGTTGTATATGAGTCCAGGTCTCATAATTTTATTATTACTTTGGATAGGAAATTGTATAGGATACCCAAGGTAGTCCCACCTATTGTTATTTCCTTGATCTCTGCCATTAAATGTAGGAAGGTCATCTCTCAGACCATGAATTTTGTCTTCTTTTATTCATTCTCAAAGTGAGTGGAAGGTTGTACCCACATCCATGGCCTCCATGGAAAGTCTCTCCACGCAACAAAATAAAGTGGATAAGGTCATGCAAGAATACAAAGACATATTATCCTCACCCACTAGGGTACCTATGCATTGTAAAGTCAAGCACTCAATCAATCTGACCCCATGTGCACTGCTACCCAATGGGCCAGTCTATCGCTTCTCTCTGTCAGAAAATCAAGAAATCAAGTACCATATCCAAGTGTTTCTCTAAAAGGGGCACATCTGACTAGGCTCATCACCTTGTGGAAGACAAATCATTTTTGTGTAGAATAAAGTTGGGACCTAGATACTCTACATTGATTACTGGGCCCTAAATAAAAACAAAATCAGGAACGGGTACCCAATTCCTTGAATTGAGGATGTCCTTGACCAATTCAAAGGGGAAAAAATACTTCAGTAATATTTATCTTAAGTATGGATACCACCAAGTCCTAATAGAGCACACCGATGTATGGAAGGTTTCCTTCAAGTCCAAATAAGGTATTTTTGAATGAATGGTCATGCCCTTTGGCTTGATGAATGCCCCAACAACTTTCATGAGGATGATCGACCATATCTTGTGGCCTTTCTCTAATCGTTTTGTTTTGGTTTATTTTTATGACATCCTCATCTTCAACAAGAGTTGGGAAGAACACTTGCAACATATTCAACAAGTTTTTCACA
>CBVK0101020634.1:0-10104 GCA_900067695.1 Picea abies
TGGGGCATGGGAGGGCTCGTGTGTCATCGGGGAAGCAGTAGGGGTGAAGCATGGAGGTTGAGGTGGGAAGTGGAGGACTAGGATAATGGGCCCGAGAGCCCAAGTATCACCCTGAAGAAATGGGCACCTTATGAGATGGAGGGAGGTCATGGTATGGGGTGTTGGTAGGTTGCTCCATTGATGAGCACCATACCTTCCGGGAGAGTCAGGATCAAAGTAGCATGTTTATCCGCCTAGTAATTTAGGGATCAAGGCACATGGAAGAAGTGGACATCTCCAATTTCATGAATTTCTTGCCTTATTCGAGTGAGAATAGAATTGAGGGGAAGGTTATTGGAAATTTTGTTGGATTTCAATTGGGAAAGGATGAGGCGAGAGTCTCCCAAGACAGTGAGGGAGGGAATACCTCTATCTTTGGCAATTTTTAATCCTCTGAGAAGGGCATAGGATTATGTCTGGTTGTTAGTGGCTTGGCCTAGGCTCCAGGCATAAGTAGTTTCAATGTTTCCTCCTAGGTAGAGAATCACCCCTTCTGCTCCTACTGCCTCGGGGTTTCTTTTAGAGGCACCGTCAAAAAACAAAGAATAAAAGGTTCTGGTTTTTAGCCATATTTCAATTTTTGTCTCTTTAATATCGAGTTTCCACATGGAACTCGGGGTGGCAAAGGTATAGTTTCTAAAATTGATTCTCAAACTTTCGACCTACTCCCTTTCCAAACTTTCTGGATTCTGTAACAAAGATGATCAGAGATTGTGTTGTGAAAGGCGTTCTAAGAGCAGGTTGGTCGTCCTGTTAGTAACCAAGACATGGAGAGTGTGCTTCCCTGTAAAGAGGGCTTTGTTTCTTGCAAGCCAGAGTTTCCAGCAAACGTATTTTGGTAAGGCAATCCAGATTTTGTTTAGAACAATTTTGTTCTTTACGGAACCTTTGTACCTGGATTTCTAGTTTTGGAGAAGATGGTTGATGTTATTTGGCCACCTGACCCTAATGTAGACGTTCTGGAGGATGATCTGCCATACCCTGCAACCAAATTCACACTCAATGAATATTTTTTGGATGGTGTCAAAGTATTGATTGCATAGAGGGCATCTGAAAGGGCCAAAGAATCCCCTTCTGCTAATATTTTCTCCAGTTAAAATTTTCCCATGCAATAGAATCCAACAAAATATGTTGATTTTAGGGAGACCATCACTGTTCCAAATACTCTGCCAACGATTTGTCTTGGGTGGGATATTTTTGTCTTTGAGAATGGTGATGAATCCTTGCTTGATTGAGTAATGATGTGAGTTCCAGCTTTGAGATTCTTTTGACGAAAGAGAAGTGGGAGAACAACCTCTTAGCTTATAAAGGAGGATATGGGAAAGGGGTTGGATATTTGCAGAAGGGTACCCAGGGTCCCAACTTAACCATTTACCTAAAATTATATTCTGTGAGGATATGTCATAAAGGGAGTGTTTTCCTTGCTAGAATAGCCAAGTAAGAAGGGGGACCAGGGAAGGATCTTTCTCTAAGGGAGGGAGGCCATGGATTTTGTTTGTGGCAAATTTAATCCTTTTCCCATTTCCTAGGAACTAGGAAATATTAGCTTGGATCAAGGGGAGAGAAGATTTTAGGAGGTTCCATATTTGAGATCTAGTTTTGGCCAATGGGGGGAGGTCTAAGAAGTGGATTCTGTCTGTGGTAAAGTATTTGTGTAGAAGATCCTTTTTCCACCATTCATTCTATCCCGCTACCAGGCTCCAGAGGATTTTAGCTCCCAGAGCAAGGTTGAGATGATGAGGTTCATTGATGCTAAGTCCCCCACTAGATTTGGGAGCTCGGATAGTGTTTTAGTTTATGAGGTGGAAATGCTTGGTATTGGATCGACCTCCTTTCCAAAGGGATCTTCTTATTTCGTGGGAGATCTCATCTTTGATTTTTCTAGGGGCCAAGAGCATGGACAGCTAGAAAATGGGGAGAGCAGAAAGAACTGATTTGATGAGGACAATTCTTCTTATTGGTTTGAGCCAGAGGGATCCCCATAGGATGAATTTGTATTTTTGTAACATCCCACTCTTTCACACACTTGAAGTAACTTATTCCTTGAGGACGCTTGCGTGAAAGTGATCTAGTTCACTATATGATTATATGTTTCGCTTATGGATTATGACGATGTTGTGGATATGATGATATGTTATTTGATTATATATGTATCGATAGGTGTTATTGACTAGTTTCTCCTGAGAGTGTAGGAATCCTGACATATTGAGGATGTCGATGGCATCAATGGACCTCCTTGGAATCTGGTTCGAGTCAAGGAGTGGACTGTATATGGTTTGAGTATTTATGTTATTTCATATGTGATATATGATTGTTATATTATAATGTTTTTATGGATCATTGACATGTTTCATTGATGGATGTAGGCTAACGATTTCTTGCTAATCAAACTCATGTTTCGATTAAAGGGGTCATGCACGACAACCATATATATTGAGGGAGAGGAGTGGAAACATCCCTACCACAGCCTGCTCACACTCTAGTCATGGCTCGAACTGTAAGTTAACGATTACCTAGTTCGAGAGATCCACGATGTCATGAGGGCAGACTAAGACAGTTGCTCACGAAGATTCTAAGGGGTGCACAATAAGGAAGGGTATTTATTCCTTAGAGGCCCTTAGTCTCCCACAAGGTCACCTGACGGATTTTTGACTCCAAGGGTTAGACATCTACCAAAATCAGTCAAAAGTTGAGTGGCACCTTTGGAGCACGTAGTGCGTCTTGAAGGGCATGTCGCATAGATGAAACATGGATAAGAGCGAGTGGCACCCTTGGAGAACATAGTGTGTCTTGAAGGGCACATCGTGGTTTTGACACTGGTGAGTCAATGAACCTAGGTACCTAGAAAACAATATCTCATTTTGTCCTGGTCATCCTTAAAATAAATGTTGTATTAGTAAAGTGTATTATTTATAAAATTTCCCCTTTAAAAAAATGCTAAGCCTGGTGAAATTAAAGCCTAGGTCTAAATATGGTATGAGGTCTAAAAATTAATTAATCCATTAATAAATGGGGGATAGAGAAAGATCAAAATTAGAATTTAAAGGAGATTTAAATTATCCAACAAAAAAAAAAATTGTTGTCTATGTGCAAAACTTGCTAATTCCAAAATTAGACAAAAAGGGGAAATTAAATGCAAAAGGAAGGTGGAACATAGAAAGGAATCTAGTCTAGAGAAATTTCCCTAAACGAACTCAACTAAGCTTTAAGAAGGGTGTGAGTCATTAAGGCAATGTGAGGGAATAAAGGGACATCGAGGAGCGATTTTAGGAACACTTTTAGGTGGGTGAGGGAAATTGGAAAATTAATTTAATTAATTAAATGAATTTCTAGTGCAACTAAGGGATCAGGAGACAAGTGTACGAGGGAGAATATTCCTAATAAAATTTTAATAAAAATAATTAAAAGTGAATTTTGGAAACTAATCACTAAGATAAATCTATAAAATAAATGGCAGAGGAGGGGAATGGGGGGCGACTAGTATGCATAAGGTTATGCTACCGTATTTTTCTCTTGACTGATTTTTCTTGTGGGAGTTGGGATACCCAGCTCGGATAGAGAGTGGTATCTTGACCTTGCGAGGCGATATGGGAGCTATCTTTCTGTGGTTGTGTGCGTGGCCCCTTTCTGTCTCAGGGGGCTTAGGGGGAAGAAGAGTACCCCTAGCATTGGTTGGTAGGTACATGTGAGGTCTCATCGATTAGCAAGCAGGAGCGTGGAGGAAATGTCAGTCGCCGAGGAGCACCGTCAAGATCACCTTCGTCGGTTCTGGTATTCCATTGAGTTGCTCTGTACTGAATTAGTTTCATTATTCAATTTGGCTTATTGGTTAATGGTTTTATTATTCATGATCGATGCTCTTGGATAAAATTTATGTATAAGGAGATGTTGGGTGTGTTCTAATTATTTCATAGTCCATCAAATAAATTATTTGTTGTGTTGTTGGGTCCTTTATATACCTTCCAGTAATGTTGTGTTTAATATATTATATCATTATATTGTTGTGTTCTAGTTCGTATTGAGTAGTAGAATGAATGATTGCATTGATACTTAATCTGAATTTATTTAGGCTTTATATAAAATTTGGACAGTGCAAGATTGATGTGTTTCTGTTATATGATTTTTTATATACTGTTGAAATTCGTAGAAGGAACTTGTATAGTCTTGGACATTATTATTAAATAGCACATTAACCATGATGATCAATTAAACATTTTTGCATGACCTTGAATTCTCCCATTGTTGCTTAGTAAACGAATTGACACAGGGTAAAACAATGAATCTAAAGCCTGGCATGCTCTACATTTAAGTCTTTCCAATTCCACCTTGTACGCGCCTTTGCCCGATACCTAAAAAGACTTGAGAAATTATTTTCCCTTAGCGATCCATGAGTTATCTTTGCATTCTAAGTCATGGTATATGATTTATTTGCCCAGCATGGTTTTTCCTTGTGAGCATGGCGTATATGTCCCCTTGCATTGTGGTATTAAACCTTGTTGCATTTTACTTTCTCTTACCCAGGAATTTCCCATGAGATTAACTCCCTCTGCACCTTTGCACTTATGGCCAATGACCCAGCTCCTTCTCTCTATGTATTGATTCTCAATCCACCCCGAAGGTAATTGTCTAGTGAATTCCTCCTTCCTCTATGTTGGATCCATCCCTGCAAGTTTTGTTTGCTTGACAGTGTTTTTACAGCACCTTACCACATTAACTTTTACCCCTGCGTTGTTGAAACCTTCGCCCAGCAATGCATCCTTTTACCTTTGCTCGGTCAGCTCCTCCTCTAAATTTTCAGGTGAGAAGGTTGGCTTACCTTCTATCCTCTAGTCAAATTGAGTTCATTTGCACGCAGGGGAGTGAGTTAGCTGAGGCGTATTTTAGTATTTACCTTCTACCTTTTTTCTGCACAATTTAGTTGAGGCGTATTTTAGTATTTACCTTCTACCTTTTTTCTGCACGATTTAGCTGAGGCATATTTACCTTCTACATTTTTCTCTGCACGATTTAGCTAAGGCGTATTATACCTTTTTTTTCTGCATGATTTGTTTCTTAATCTGTGGGAGCACAATCCATTCTAGGAAAGTGGGTTTGACAACGCATTGATCTCTACTCCTACAGAGTAAAAATTGCCTAGATATTGTACTCTGCTGGCGCATTTTTCTTCCCTTGACTATCATTGCACCTTGCCTAAGATTCCTCCCATCCATGGGAATTTTCCCTGGCGACCCTCCCTCATATATCCACTGTGAATTTTGCGGACGATTTTCCCAAAATTTATTTTCAGTAGTGCCCTTTCGTGGTTACTCGAATGTCTTTTATCCCTTATTTACACTCGGTGCTCATTCCACCCGCCACGACTTGATGAGGTATTTTCCAAGATTAAATGATGGTTGGGCCATAAACGCCAAGATGTGTGGTTACCCGGATATTCTGGAGTGGAACGATTCCATCGACCGGATTTCGAGGACCCTTAATGCTTAGAAACTGAAATTACACCTGTATATATTGTATTTCAGTTGTTTATGATAAGAAATTAATGGTCATGTGGGGTTCTGGAATTTCTAGTTCAAAGTAGTGCATAAGAGTTATGAATGTGTACATGTTATTAATTAATGTACATCTAGATTGAAATTCCACTAATACTAGCAATCGGCCCAGCATCCTCTAAATAAGATGGGAGACCATTTGTTGTTCACACCAAGTTAAATCTCAAACTAGGCAAAGCCCCAGACAGCGTGAAGCCTTTATGAATCCACACTGAGATTGTCTTAAGGGAATCTGCATTCATGATGATTTTATTCATTAAAACAAACTTGCAATAAACATATATCGTGAAGAAATTCAACCAATTAGACCTCCTAAGGGAAGAAAGCCAGCTTTCACCCTTAATGTTGGTCCTAAGATTGTATCTAGCCTACCATTGCTAGCACTATTAGGTTATTGGAAAGGGGCTAAAAGGATGGAAATTCAGAACTGAGTGAAAAAAAAACAAGGTTGTACCTACTCTTCCTTCACCATCGTAGAAAAAAAAAAAACTTCTAAGATACCTCAGCGTAGTTACCATACAAAAAAAACATCCTTCTTTAAGTTTAACAACCACCATACCTTGTGCCTCCTTAAGATACCTTCTTTATTACATGACCTTTCTAATCTTGTGACTACTTGATAGCCTCTCAATGGAACTTAATTACTTCTTGGTAAGACAAATCACTGGAAAAGTGTATTGATGTTTAGTTCATAACTTTCTCTCTCAGTCGTTGGAACCCTCAAATGCTATCCTAGATAGATCACCTTTGTAGACAGTTGATTTACCTAAGGTTTGCTTTTGAATTAAATTGGTGGATCTATGGGTGGATTGAATAATGGTGATGCACGATTACCTTAGTAATTAACTTACTTGCGCACCTGGAATAAGTTGTTCTGGGATTTCTTGTAATTATTCTTGTGCGTCGTGAATTTAACTTGATTGGAATACCTTGCACGTGGAAATAAATGGATGAATAGTAGATTTCATTGTGTCGGGTATGGATCATTGATGTTCATTTATTAAGTGATTAAAACTTCTCGTGCACTCGAAATTTTTTTATGTGTAGATGATTGGGTTGATAGATTCCCTTCCGCCTTGTAGATAGACTGAAGTTTTCCCTTGCACCTTGAAATTTGAAGTGATCAATAAGTCATGTGCCTTGAAATTAAAATTGATATATGATGGGTTCTATCAATTGTATTCTTTCGTTCCTTGCATAATAAACTCGATAACTCTTGCGTCTTGCAATATTGTGGGGTAAATGATGGATTAATCGAGTATAATGCTCGTGTGTGCATTGATTATTATAAGCTGAAGGATTATCATTTTAGAAGTTGATTCATGCATGCATAGATTATTTTATGTCGATGATTTTTTGTTTTAGAATATTCTTCACGCACGCCTTAATTTAGTGGCGTATGATTGCTACGCCATTCTTCCTTGCACCTCAGAATTAATGATAATGGTGTTGAATTTTTCTAATTGATTTACTCGCACAATGAATTTGATTGATGTTCAATCTCGCGCCATTGCTTAAGTTGACATGAGAATGTTCAAGAATTATTACTCTCGCGGGAAGCGGATATTTAATGTTGATGTATGATTGATAATGATGATGGTTACCCGTGCACCATGTTCAATTGTGAATTAGAATTGAGGGATTGATGGTCCTCCTGAGATGCATTGAAGGTTTAATATTTTTATTGTATTGTGTTGTTATTAATGGTAGAAAGCATTGATGTTGGGTTTTTGTAATTATTATGTTAATACATTGATGTGTGTGTCAAGATTCATGGTGATGATAAAATAAAATAAAAATTGACGTGTTGTACGTAGTTTGGTTGTCATAACAGCGGAGCCATTACATATTGTATCAGAGTAGGTTCAACCCTGCGACTGTGGAGAGTCACGCCTTCCACAGAATTCAACCCTTGAGTATTAACTTAGCGCTAATTAAAAAATTTAACATGTCCATGTAGTAATCATGGTTAGAGGACGTCGTCGAGATTCACAGCGTAGGGAGGGGGAAGGAGGTGTGACGCCTCCAGAAGAGCATGCACCCTAGGAGTCTAACTCCCATGGGGAAGAACAAGTATGTGGGCAGGATTCGATGTTGTAAGAGATGTGCGTGGTATGAAAAGGTCCTTCTGAAGAATTTTCAGAGGCCTCGATTAACCGTCTGATGGAGAAGAGGCCAAGGAGCATGTATCCCCTAAGGGTACATAGTGCGTCGTAGCCAGCACTGGTAGATTCCATGAAAAAATCGAGAGGGTTAATTTCACGAGTCAATGAGTGCCACAGACAACTCAGTCGTCGAGGCATGGCTAGAGAGCAAGTCAATGTGCTTAGCGCTTCACGATTTCAACCTCCAGCACGAAGGTCTGCATGGCGGTATTCAAATAGGGGAGCACTCTTCTATGGTGGAAGACTATCATACCTTAACTAAACATGGTCATCGATGTCGTGTTATGGGAATGGTTCGAGGAAAGGTTCTGGGAGAATTAATTGTCAGAGGAATTCATTGAGCGCTAGCTCGATGAGTTCAGCTCCTTATGATAGGGTGGTCGTACGATGTCCAATTATGAAACCAGATTTATGGAGCTACTTCGATATGCCCCACATCTGAACACGGAGAAGATGGAGGTCAGAAATTCCTTGTTTGGCCTTAACTCCAGCTTTTGTGTGAAGGCGAGGGACTAAATGCCTCGGACATGGCACGATGTAGTCCAGTAGGCCTCTTAGCTTAAGAAAATTGACTGCAGGAATCAAGGTGGGACTTCTACAAGACCGTCTGGAATGACGACATCTTGTGCACAGCATCACCATCGCCAACCAAACTTTTAGTATCGTTAGATCTTGGAGCTACATAGAGATCTATTTATAGTTGTTTTTTCTATATCTAAAATAATAACAACAATCAAAGTAATGATCGTCATTACCTCCTTAGACTTAAAATTTAATAAAGATGATTTTTTTGGAATAATAATCATTGAACGCGCTTATGTATAATATTAATTTTCCACATTTTAAATGTTCAACCTCCACATAGGTCTCTGTCGAGATTGCATTTATCATTTATCATGGATACTTTCTTAAATAATTATTTTCCATTTATGTTTAACGTTGGTCAATGATTAGAGATGTTTTTCCCGGTCACCTTTCATGATCAATGATTATAGATGTTTTTCCAGTACACCAAGGTTCTTACATTACTTACTTTAAGAGCACAATAATGGACCAATAGGGATTATACTGAAAGAGTGTATCACATCTTATAGGAGTGTAAAATTTACAACATTTTCTTATCCAGTTAAAGAAACAAAATATCATATAATTTTTTTTAATTTTAGAAAATATGTAGTATAATCAATCAAATACCTCATGTCATGTCATATGTTAATCAAATACCTCATTTCAAGTCATATGTTGAGATTAATGAATGAATATGTATCTCCCCAACATCAATATAATATTTCAATGATTCGTTTTCCTATTTTCACCTTTACAATTAAGACGAAAACTTTATAGGTATCTAGTGTTTTGGATTATAAATTTTATTTAAAGATAAATATTTTCTAAATTTTATTTAGGCACATCGTTTATGAATCCAACCATAAATTCCAATCTGAATTTAGTCTTAATTTTGGGGAACCATGATTATGGTGTGAGTACAAGCATTATAACATTGAAATCAATAAAAACAATTATTTCGAATCTAACAAAAGAAAACAAACTACAAACTCATTTTAAGTCTAGTAATATATCTATATTATTTTACATAAGAGGAAAAAGAAATATGCTTGACAATATATGGAATAAATTCCAACACATTTCAACTAGTTTAATTAAATTTGTCAATGTAAATTGTTCACATACCTTTTTTCAATGAAAATAACTTACAATGAAATGACCCATTGCTTGAAATTTCACTTAATGAAATGGTGCATCGCTTCATTGCTTGAAATTTCTTACTTAAATAATATTTGTTTATTTAGTCAAATATTTTCATTATTATTAAATTACTTTTTTTTATTCTTAAATCATTAAGAAACATTTTTTTTAGAAAAACTAATGAATTCCCTATATTATTAATTTTCTTTTCATTATAAAGGAAACATATCTAAAGTATTAATCAATTACCTTATAATTTAAAAACTAAAAATAAATATCATTATAGTGAATCTATTTGAATAACATGTAATTATAACTATGTAAAGCCATTAAAAACTTCTTATATTATAAAGTGTAGCCATTAAAAACTTCTTATATTATAAAGTGTTTATATTATAAAGTGTAGTAGTTTGTACCTTTTCCAAGAGTAAGATTAAATAAAATAAAATAAATCCAACAATATGCTTTAAAAATGAATACATTCCTCTTTAATCCAAACCATTATTTGTAAATACCTTCTCTTTTTAGTACAAGAATTCCATTTCTATTATCCACTTTTGGAGTTAAACCAGAATCCCAACACAATGGATCTATACATCCTTTACATATGTTCTAGAAATATATATATATATATATATATATAT
>CBVK0101020635.1:0-10104 GCA_900067695.1 Picea abies
CTTTCTAGGAGATCTCACTTGTATAGCGTGCCCCACAAAAAATAATTGATATAAAATTCTGAAACTTGTACCAGATATATTATGGACTGTCCACTATCCAATGCAACCATTCTCACTCAATTTGGATACTCCAGGAAGAATTTATGATTGTTTTACCCAGAACACCTTCTTGAGACTAGTCAATAGGACTAGTCATATACCCTATCTTCCACAGGGTGTATCTACAAATGTAAGATGACCCAAAAGCTCACATTTTTATCACAGATACCTTACTAATTTCTATGAATAACCTTCAGATTTCAAGGTCTGATACATTACATAAATGTTTTTATAGTGAAAATTCCGCAATGACTCAATTTAGGATGATTCCAAAACCCTATATTACATAGGCTGTATCTTCGAAAGTAGAAGGCCTCAGGAGCTGAAATTTTAACCCAATGTACCTTGATCCATCTACTAAATATCCTCCAACGGGTTCCTTTTGAAATGTTGTAGAAAAACAATTATAGCAAAAATTCCAAGGTGTCTCAGATGTAGCAGCGAAACCCCAAGACCTTGAGCTCTAATACCATATGTTAAGAACCGAATATCAATATAGCATAGAACAACCTCAGAATAAGTACTCAACACCTTGAAAAAGAGATAATTTCAGATAATAAGCCTCTTCAAGGGGGAATCCTCCTTATACACCACATAAATGTTCAAGTACAAGATGATTCCAAATGAAAATGTCTCCTTGGTACAATTATAAATAAATAAAATAATTATAAGTAATGGACTCAAGATGACATAAATAAAATAACATTACTAATGTAATATGCACCAATTAAGGGGTAATGAGCCACTATTTATGGCTTAACAAAGAATATATAAGGATTGAAGAAACACTCATAAGTCAGTTAGAAGAAAATGAGAAGATGATTGAAAGTTTGGAAGCATAAATATTCACTCTTAGAAAATATCTTCAAAAATAGAATATCACCAAAATATTGGATGATATCATCAGCAAACAAAGGCCACACTATGATATTTTTGGGCCAGGATACAACGAGATGTAGACCGAGAAAGGTTCGAGCTCCAAGATGATAGAACATGAAGCAGAATAAATCACCTATGTAGAAATAGTCAGAGGAACTCAAGAAGAAAATAACAAAGGAGCTGGACCACCTAGAAGATTCAGAACACAGAACCAACAATCAACAAATATAAAAAATAATAAGGTTTCAAAAGAGAAACACCATTCAAAATATCCCCTAGATCCAGGTATCAAACTATTTTTCTTGGTTTATGCTATTCTTGTCATAAATTTGGTCACAAATATGAAAACTGTAGAGCCTATGTCAAGAATAGAAGAAACTATGAAGTTTATGCCAACAACATTTATCCCATAAAGTCACATGAAACAAAAAATAGAAATCACAACAGTTTTGGTTCACTAGGTAATGAAATAGAGTGTTACAAGTGAAACAATTTTGGACACATGACCAAATATTGTAGATTGATTGTTCCACCAAGGGAACCAAAGAAAAACATAAATAATCACAAAGAGGAACCACAAATTATACAGAGAAGGAAGCAAGATCAATTCAACACTGAATAATTCTTGCTTACTTTACAAGATCAACACAAGAAAATTAGGTGGTATGTTGATAGTGGTTGTTTGAAGCATATGACAGGTGAAAAGAACAGGTTTCTAACACTGAATAAGAAATGAGATGGAACAATTTCTTTTGGAAATGATAACTCAGCCAAAATTATAGGAAGAGGCACATTTAAGCTTGGAAGCAAAGATTCCAAAGAATAAAATGTTCTATTGGTCGAAGATATGAAGAAAAATCTTCTAAGTGTAAGTAAAATGTGTTATCAAGGACACAAACTTTTGTTTGACTCATAAAAATGTGCGATAAGGAAAGTTGGTGGATACAGCTTGAAGAACTCTAAACAACATATATGTCCTGAATGAAATTGGAAAGGAAAGATGTTTCTTAGGAAAATAAAATGAAATTTGGCTCTAGAACAAAAGAATGGGTCACATAAACTTTGATAACCTTTTTCAAAATAAATAGAAAGGAAGCAGTGAAATAAATTCCTAAGGTCTTGAAGCCAACAAATACTCTATGCAAGCATTGTCTACAGAGAAAACAAACTAGGACCAAGTTCAAACTAAAAGAGTACTCCATGACAAAACCATTAGATATTGTACGCACTGACTTATGTGGACCTACAAGAACGAAGGGATTAAATGGCGAACAATACTTTATGCTACTGGTTGATGAATACACAATAATGACTGCAGTTTGTTTTCTCAGGAAGAAATCAAAGGCATTCGAACGCTTAAAGATATAAAAAGAGATGGTTGAAACCGAGATCGATTTGAGAATCAAGTGTTTGAGATCATAAAATGGAGGAGAATTCAAATCAAAGTAATTCATGAATTTATTTGGAAAACATGGAATAAAGAGACAATTCTCGGCAACCAGGACACCTCAGCAAAATGGAGTTGTTGAAAGGAACAATAGAATAGTACAAGAAATGGCCAAAACCATGTTGAATGATTCCAAGTTTAGTGAAATATTTTGGGCACAAGTAGTACATACAACAATTCACAACTTAAATAGAGGAATGCTCATAAGTAACAGTGATAAGACTCCCTACAAGTTGTGGAAAGGAAGACTGGAAAATGTGAAGCATTTCAGAGTATTTGGAAGAAAATGTTATATCAAAAGAGAAGACGACAAACTTGGAATGTTTGACTCCTGAGTTGATAAGGGAATACTAGTTGGGTATTCAAGAAAAATAAAATCATATAAATGGTTTAGTCTAAGACTCAACATAATCATGGAAAGCATCAATGTAACGATTGACAAGATAGATGTACGGGAGGCCAAAGAAGGAAACAAATATTCAGAAGTGTAGGATAACGAAGAAGATATAAAATAAGAAGAAGTAGAAGAAGAAGAAAAAGAAGAATAGCATCCAGAAACAGAATAAGAGGAAGATGTTTAGCAGATACCTCCTAAGACACCTAGCTGATGAGTATAGAAAAATCATCCCCCAGAACAAATTATTGGGAATAAGTATGTAGTAGTTGAAATCTGAAGAAGAATGTTTTCACCATAACAAAAACACCTAGAATTGTTATCTACAGTTGAACCAAGAAGTTTTGAAGAGGCTAGAAAAGATGAACACTATATCAAGGCTATGGATGAAGAATTGGATCATATAGAGAAGAAAGACACATAGGAACTAGTTCCAATACCAAGAAGAGATAACGTGATTGGTACAAAGTGGATTTTCTGAAACAAATTGAACGAGGATGGACAAGTAACCAAAAACAAAGCAAGATTAGTATGAAAAGGATACACTCATATTGAAGGTATATATTTTGAACATACCTTTGCACCAATTTCCAGGATGGAAGAAATCAAATTGATCTTAGCCTAAGCATGTTCCAAAAGAATCAAGATATATCAGATGAATGTTAGGTCATATTTTCTTAATGGAGAATTAGAAGAAGGGTTCTACACCGAATGACTAGAAGGAATTATAATGTCAGAAAGGGGAGATTATGTTTGCAGGATGAAGAAAGTGTTGTATGGACTAAAGAAAGCCCCCAGAGCATGGTATTCAAGATTGGAAAGGTATCTACAACAACAACGATTCAGGAAGGGAAATGTTGACAATAAACTCTACATAAAGGTGGATCGAGAAAGTATATTTGTAATTGAAGTTTATGTATATGACATCATCTTCCAAAGTGACGATGACAGGATGAATTAGATTTTTTCTTGGGGTATGCAAAATGAGCTAGAATGTCTTTTCTTGGCGAGTTCACTTTCCTTTCTGAATTACAGATATGTCAGCATGATAAAGGTACTTTCATCTCTTAGACCAAGTATATCAAAGAAATGCTAAAGAAGTTTGGAATGGAAGATTGTAAACCTGTGAGTACTCCTATGCACACCAATTGAAAGTTAAGAAAGGATGATGATCCTAAGGATGCAGATAAGAGACTCTATAGATCGATAATTGACATCTTAATCTATGTGACAACATCAAGACCAAATGTGATGCAATAAGTTGGACAAGTTGTGATATTTCAAGTAGCACCGAAAGAAACACATGTCATGGAAGTAAACATAATACTCACATATCTCAAGGCAGAAAAATATTTTGGATTATAGTATCCAAAAAGGAATGATATATCTTTGGTAGCCTACACAGATGTTGATTGGGAAGCCAACATTGATTATAGAATAAGTACAATTGGAGAAACTTTCTACTTGGGTGAGTGTCTGGTATCATGGTTGAGAAAGAAATAGTCATTAGTATCCTTGTCCATAGTAGAAGAATAACATATTGTAGCAATAGCATGTTGCACTCAGGTTCTTTGGATGAAGAAAATATTGCAGGATATACAAGTGAAGTATGATGATCCCATTTCAATGCTCTATGATAACACCAGTGCTATCAGTATCTCCAAGAATCCAGTGATGCATTCCTAGATAAAACACATTCCAATCAAGCATCACTTTCTATGGGAAAAAGCTATAGAGAAGAGCATCAAGCTAGAGTACATTGGGACAAAAGAGAAGATTGTAGATATCTTCACCGAACCTCTTCCAAGAACTAAGTCTGAGTATATTCAATAAAAACTTGGAGAATTTCCTGCCCCATAGTGATCCACATGACATTAGACACAGTTAGACATGGGGAGATAAATAAAAGACATGAAGAATACAAGTAAATAATCTTTTAAATGTTTTTCATATACATCATAGATTTACACGATAAAGCACCATGAAGATAAAGAAAAGGCTTGCAGATAGGGGGATAAACTCCAAGGATAATTACCCTTTGGCATTTATTTCAAAGGGGGAGAGAGAAAACAAAGGCATGAAAATGGAGAGAAAGAACAAATGCATGAATACAAGGGGAGCATTGGTCATAGGGGGTGTGAAGGTCACAAGGGGAGCATGAGTGTTCCCATTCCATCAGTGTTTCCATCAATTCTAAAGGGGGGAGATTGTTGAAAGATTGGTTTTCATTGATTTCAACCCTTAAATAATTCTGGTAGCCCCAAATGTATGGTTATAGAACTAGTATTTGATCAAGTAAAATGATCATGAAGGACAATGTAAATGCAAGTAAATCAATAATGGATGGATATTCCTTATTTTATTATTTTCGGTGATAGGTGGTATGCCACGTAGTTCCTCATATTTGAGGAGTTATGGCCTTATGAAGTTAGAAGCCCCAAAGAATGGTCGAGAAGCCCCTAGTTGGTTACAAGTATTAATGAAAGAGTAAAGTGGTTATAACAAGAAAGTTAAGAAGCCCCTAAGTTTAAGGAAGAAGGTTACCTAGAAAAATTATAAATACCCCTCAAGGAGTCTTTCTAAGAAAAATACACACACATATTTATTTATTATATATCTTGTGAATAAATTGTGATCTATTGAAAAATATGAGGTTGAGTTTGAGGTAGAAAGTATGAAGTTGCGAAGGAAGGTTGAAGGTAGAAGTTTCGAAGTTGCAGCAAATGTGAGTAACCCTAGTTTTTTAGGTAACCACGGGTTCAAAAGAGCGTGGATATATGTGGTTGCAATGGATAAAATCGCGGATATCCATGAGTAGTAGAAGAGGAAGTTGTGGATCTATGAAAAGATCATGAAATATTGGGTAATTCTAATACTAGGTCCCTGAAGTCATAAGTAAGCCTACAAGTCAGATCTATTGTGTATCAAGTCAGCTACATAGGTACTGGTATGCTTATGTGATTTTTTTATTTGGTTATGGTATGATACATGATTGAGGTATGTTTGGTTTGGCACATGATTGAGGAACATATTGACTACATGGTTGATAGAGGTGTATTCTTGTATCTGGTTATGATATGACTGTTATGGTTCAACTTTGAGATGTGGATGTATTGTTGAGGTATACACTTGGTGTATGGTGGCATATGCATGGGGAACATGCTTTGGTTCTATGAGGCTCTTCATGGATGATATGGTACAGGTCTATACATGATTGATGATATGGTATATGGTATTGGTTTTATATGTGATTGATGTTCTAATACATGGTACATGATTTTATTATCGTATGGTTTATACATTGATGCACATGTTGGTACACAGTTTATGGATGATATCCTTCAAGTTTTGGTATAGTATAGGTTGATGTTATAGTGACAGATATAGGTTGATTGTATAATGGTAGTGACAGGATAGATACAATAACAAGTTGATGTGATAGGTTACAGGTTAATGAGACAATGGCAGTGATGATAACATTGGTAGTGACAATGACAGTGATTATGGTAGTGATAGTTGGTCTACACTTATATTTTAGGATGGAAGGATGGGATAAGGAAAGGGGGTTGTAGCCTCCTTCCGGTTGGAGCCAGAGAACTCAGGGAGTTGGAGCTTCCTTCAGATTGGAGCCCAAGAGTCATGGGGTCGTATCCTCCTTCTGGTTGGAGCTAGAGAATTTATGTAGTTGTATCTTCCTTTAGGTTGGAGCCTCTAAATAGGAGGTCGTAGATTCCTTTAGGTTGGAGCCTCTAAATAGGAGGTCATAGCCTCCTTCTAGTTGTAGCTAGAGAATTGGGAAGTTAGTGCCTCAAATGAATGTATTATTTTGATATATAAGAAAATCATTCTGTGGTTTTCTCCCATTTGGGTTTCCACGTAAATTATGGTGTATTTTGTTTTTGTTGATGTCTATTATGTTTTGTTGATTTATACTACTCCTGATATATTGATGATATACTGCTAATGGAGTTAATGCTTACATATTGTGGTTAAAAGTGTTAATAAAGCAATCATGTTGATTCACACTCCCCCTCTCAATAATCTGACATATATTACTAACAATATATTTCATGTAGCAGAAAAATTAATTCTATAAGTAACATTTCAGGGTGTAGTTACTCCAATTTGTAATAATTTATGATCACTTGTAAGGAAATCAAGGAGATATAGAAACCTAAAGAATAACAATACTCATAGCAATTTTCAAGAAAGAAATAAATAATATAATAAGAAGTTTTGAAGTACATAGGAAAATACTTAATAACTTGATTATCATTGACCCACAATGTGAGTATGTATAATAATTTTGAATCCTAAAAGAGGAAATTTGAATTTCATGATGCATTGTGCATGAGAACCTAGTTAGACTAAAATTAGATCTTAAATTCCCTAATTTAGTCATACCAATATCTAAATAGTGAGTTAAATACATTTATATGTCAAATGATAACCCAATTACCCACAAATATGGATCTAATCCATAAATGGATCATAGAAAATAGATAAAAATAGTAAAGAGGAGCTCCTTACTTCCTTGAATTTGGGGATGAGGTTCCTTAAATAGCTCAAGGAACCCAAACATAGCAGGTAGAATCCAAAAATAGATACTAGGATGCTAGAATAAAGGAAGAGAGTGAGAATTTCCCCTTTACTGGCTAAAGATACTAGATTTCTCCCTAAAATATAGGGATATAATGCATGCATGGCTCACTTGGTTAAAATTAGTCAAATTTTAACCAGTAGAATCATGAGACCAAGCTCTAGATGACCTAGGTGAGAGATTAAGGACAAGGAGATGAGAATATTCTCTAAGACCTCTACATAAGCATAACTTAGTGAAACATAATGCAAAAAAGTAAGTTCTAGCAAAAATATATCATTTTAGTTACTCAAGTACAAATAAATCCCCATGTAGTGAGGAAAGAGGGAAAACTACATGGGAAAAATACCCTCATCAAAAGAGGGTGATGCTAAGAATGATAGGAAGTATCCACCACTCCCAAGTGTCCCCATAAGTCTATGAACCACTACTTTGTGAAGGACTTGGTGAATATGTCTACAACCAAATCTAGATGATGGATGGTATTGTAATGCAATAAATCAATCATGTATGAGACCTTGAATGTAGTGCATGTTTATCTCTATGTGATCGGAAATATTCATTTGTACTATATCAGTAGAAATATAAATAGAACTTATATTGTCACACCATATGACCATTGGATGGTGGAACTAAAGACCAAACATAATAAGTATACCCTACAACCAAACAATGTGTGTAGCTACATTCACAACTCCCCTATACTGTTCCTTGATAAAGAAATAGAATACTACTTCTTAATTGACCAATATATAGGCCTAGAACCAAAGATAAAAACATAATGAGATGTAGACTTGTGATCAGTTCCATCTCCATCCCAATATAAATATGGATAACCAACAAGATCTAGTGTGCAACCTGCATTTTAGAAAATACAAAAACTAGGACTTCCCTTCACACATTGAAGAATTATCTTAGCATATTTCCAGTGTAACTCATGAGGTTCCTTCATGTACCTAGAAAACAATCCAATTGCATAATATAGGTCAAGGTGAGTGTGAGTGAGGTAGAGAAGACTCCCTGTTGTCCCTTGACCAAGTTTTGAGGATCCTTGGTCATGTTTGACCTACTTTTGGGACTTCGACAGGCTATCGAAGGCGGAGCACAAGTCGAAGCGGAGATCACGGGATCTCAGCCCCTTTTTAGGGATTTTTGGGTTTTGGGCTTATGTAACGGGTATGGGGATGTTGTCCCATGGGTTTACCCATGTTTAGGCCCTCTTTGTAATGTATAAATAGAACTCTAGGTGATGTAAGATAAGGTCAGAGAGGAGGTTTTGGGTTCTATGTTAAGTACAAGCGATGATTGTAAATACTTTGTGCATACTGTGTGAGATTTGAAAGGCTAAGTGCAAGTGATTGTAAGAGACTGCGAAGAGGCTTTGTGTTGTAACTCAGGGAAGGAGGATATATTGGAGTGTGCACAGATCTCTTATCCTCTACAGGGTAATATATCATGGCTTTGTGCACGTAGAAGATTGACAGAAAGAAATAAAGAAGAAGAGTTGGTGGACGTAGCCCTAGGGTAGGGGTGAACCACGTATATCTTGTGTTGTGGTTTCTTTGTGCTTTATGGTTGTTCTCTTGTTTATGTGGTTAAATTCTTAGTGCACTAATATATGATTAGAAGAATATAATATGGTATCTTAGTGTTGAATAATGTGAATGAATGCTAGATCTTATCTATGTTGGTATGCTTAGTGCTTGAATCTATTGGATCTGTGTGAATATTGCGTTGACCTATTTTTAGGGTTTATCTGTGTTATAAAATAAGACTGAGTATTAATGGACTATAACTGCTAAGTGCTCTGTTAAGGTGTTACAATCATAGATTTGTGTCCCAGCTAAGGTTGCAGACATCTGAGTTCTGCAACCACCCCTACCTCTGCCTTGGGTGAGACTTCATCTTCTCTGCAGGTGTTGTCGAAAGGTCTGGTAGCTACTGTTTTGTTGGTGCATTGTTGTAAGCGTTGAACACTAGTTCTACCCCTATTCCAACAAATGGTTCCATTATCGGGACTTGAAACTATGATTGTTGGGAACTAGAGAAAAGAAAAAGCTATGTGCATAGATCTATTACACTAGTACGCAGTATTCTACTTGACCTATGAATCTATGTGCCAAGAAGAAAAGTCAGATCTGGATAAAAGAGCTAAGACTCGAAATCTTTATGCTCTGATAAAAGTAAAGTAAGAAGTTTTGGTTAAATAGGTAAGATCTTAAAGATTTGTGCTCTAATAAAGGTAAGAACAGTGAAAAGTTCTGATTGAAAAGGTAAGATAAGTGGAAAATTTTGTTTCAAAAGTATGGATCTAGGTATGTTTGATAAAAAAATTATTAGCTTGAAAAGTAGGGCACAACTATATGAAAGAAGGTTTGATATGAGTAGATCTGACAAAAATAGCAAAAGATATGTTATTCCTATGCATAGAAAGAATGTTTGGATGAACAAATGGATGCAGGGTCCTAGAAAGAAATTTTTGCAGGCTAGCTACTATGATCCTCATGCGTAGTACATGAAATGTTGGGGATCATTTAAAAGAAAGAGAGGATTAACTCGTTGTTACAATTGCAAAAGATTGAGACATCTTGCTAAGTAATTCACTGGTAGAAGACCTAGTTGTCTTTAATGTAAAGATATGGATCATGAAGTTTTAGATTGCCCTAGAATGATTGCTAAGCTTGA
>CBVK0101020636.1:0-10104 GCA_900067695.1 Picea abies
TTAGATTCTTTTGTTGCTCAAGGATGGCAACCATGTCCAGGAGGGTAGCATCAGCTTTAATATTAGCCAATTGATTGAGAATGTTGTATTTGGAAGAGGGAAGGGGGAAGGTAGTTCCTTGATTGTCAGGAGCCTTAGAAAACTGAACAGTAGCAGCGGGTAAAGATGAGCTTGGGCTAGAAGAAGTGCAAGGAGGATCATATTTACCTTTTGGAGCATAGGATTTATTCCTAGTATTTATGATCATAACATCCTCTAGATTTACAAAATATAGAACAACGATAGTAGTTTCAGGCATTTTACCAGATATTTTATCTCTGGTGCTCTTCTTTACCTCAAAATTACTTTCCTCATGGTTTTCCTCGCAAAAGTTACACCAACTGCGAGGCATAATGGCTTTAGGTTGAAATTTATTTTCATTAGGATTCATAAATTGTGGTAAGGAAGAAGATGAGTCTCCAGGGGTAAGTGAAGGGACATTCCTCTTCCACTCATATGCTAGCATTTGGTTATTCATGTCTTGCACAAGATGTAAGAGGGCAGACGTGTTCATCTATTTAACTAAGTCTCCCTTATGAAGACCTGTTATTTCAAGTTGTTCTTCATACTCTAAACAATTATGCAAAGCGGAACCAAGGTTATCAGTGGATTTTTCCTCAAGCCTATGATGGTAGGGGGAAGGTAGAGCATTATAATAATGCATAAAAATGGCTTTGTTTTGAGGGTGAATAAGTTCAAGAATTTGGTTATATAACTTGGTGAAATGCAAGTTGAATGACTTGATAATCTCATCCTCTTTATAAGCAATGTTATTATACTCCCGTAACTGCTCCGATGGGCTCTTAGACTGTCCATATGTAGACTTGAACCAATAAACCAACTCCTTCCAAGTAGAAATAATCTTGGGAGGAAGATCAAATAAATCGGCCGCCGCCTTCCCTTCAAGGGAATTAACAAATAAGCGCATACAAGTGTCATTGTCATTGCCTCCTATGTTGTGATAGGAATTAGAAAATGACACCAATTATTCATTTGTAGCAACTGTGTTATTCTCTAAAAAACTAGGGAGATTCTCTTTTAACTTACGAAGTGGATGAGTAGCAGGTGCTAGGTTAAGAGGAGAGGAAACATGCCACGGAGTAGTTGTAGCATCTTCTTCAAACTGAAAAAAACCCATACTTTTTTATGACCTTGGTGGGGTTTGTAGTAGATTGGACAGGGACTTGATGACTATATAAGCTACCAATCACTGACGAGGCTCAAGGTTGAGATGAAGAAGCACCTGTAGTGCCACAAGAGCCACCACTGGATGCCATCTTGTGAACGATAGGTAAGGGAGAGAAAAACGAACTGGTTGAATCGGAAAATTTTCTCCTTAAAGTACTTTTTTGGGCTAACAAAACATTTCTTCTTCCTATTTCAGCAATAGGGGTGATAAACCTATTCTTCTCCTAGAGATGCGAGGGTTTAAGGACATGAAAAGAAGATCAAGACTTTAGGAAAAAGAAAGATATGGTTGATTCCTAGGCTATCTTGGCATAGCATCCCAACGTTCTCAGACACTTATGTATTGTTCAATCACTTCCCATGAGTGTTCAAGCTCAATCCGTCTATTAGCGGTCTCTAAGATGGTATTAAACAAGGTTAAAGCAATGTTGGTCTGATCTTTAAGATCGAAATCAATATTGGTCTTCCTTGCAACATGTATAGTCATGAAGAAAAGAAACAATTAAAGAATCAAAAGAAGAAATATAAATATATTCAATGATAATCAAGCATACAATCAACCAGAGAGATATGGAATATCTCACCAGTGTGGTCACCAAATAAATGTTGAGGAAAAGATATGAATTTATCTTACTCAAGAATTTTTTAATCTTGCTTGGCTAAGGCAAGATAGTCGGTAATATTACCCTATATTTATAGCCTCAAAAAGTATTTCCCAATCCACAAGTATTAATTACAAGGGATTACGCTGATTTTTTAAATAAAAAGATTGTTTGCAAAATGTAACATTTTTATATAATTTTCTGAACATATACAGATTACAGAAAGTAAAAGTGGAGATCAAAAGAAAATATAACCAAGTCACAAATTAAAACAAATGAGACAGAATAGCAATCGCTTTATTTCATTCCAAGAAATCAAAAGTGTATTTCTCTTTAAAAAAATCCTTGTGGGGGCATGGACCAAGGTCAAACTTAGATATCCCCGATGAAAACCATACAAAAGGACTCTGACAAGAAGTAAAAATTGAACTTTAAAATCTAGATCAGCTTGCCAAAGACTGTTTCTCACTTGACTCTGCAAAATATCCTTTATCAGTCATGAAACTCAATTCATAAACAGACAAGTCTACACAGACTATCAAAGATAGATCAACACCTCTGAAACAAGCATCTGAATGATATGGTTCAACTTTGAACCTTGTTTTCTACAATAGGACCCTTAGTATGATTTCTCCTTCTATTCTCCCCTTGTTCTTCCTTCTCATTTGGCCTTTATGCATTCCAAATTAGTTGAAGTAGTTCAACCACCTCATTTAGTTAAGTTAATTAAAACTTAACTAATTCTAGTTTAGGGGAAGTAATAATAATAATAATAATTAAGGGTCTTTTATTAAATAATAACTAAGTAGGTGGGACCCCTTATGACTCCCTTTTATTTCTTAACAAAAATAAACATAATTAGACAACCAATTAAACACATGCCTCCTTGTGGCTCCCATAATTATTTCCACAATTTGAAATTTAAATATCAGAAATATTTCAAATTAGATCCAAAACATGTAAATATCCATAATATCCCCAAAAATAGTTTGTTGTCAAAAACTTTCTACAGTCCACTGTCCTCAACAAATTAATTATAAACACATAAATCAAAATCCATATTTGCCACTTTGAGAGGCAATTTTTCCTTTGTCATTGTTTTCCACTTTGGAATTCCCATAAATAGCCTTAGGTTGGGTGGAACCTTGAGGCTTGATCTCACTAATGGCATGGGAGTAGTCATCCCTCAAGTGCATACAAGAGGAAACTGACTTGGCTGAGTCACTTGAAGGAGAGGAGAGAGCAACAACATCTTTACCTTTGTCATGCACATGGTGAGCCTCAGTTTTGGTTCGTTTTCTTGTATGGGAGGATTGTACAAGTGAGTGTGAAGGGGAAATTTGAGCATTTGGATTTACAGGTGGAGGAGGAGGAGGTAATAACAATTTTGGCTAGCCACGATTGTGGGAAACTACTGGGTGAATAATCTCCTACCATCCATCATTCTTGGGAACTAAGATACATGGGGAGGCACAAAAATACCAGGAAAATTTTGGGGCTGTAAGGGAGGCCTCTCTGTTATAGGTTGAACTATCCCTTGCAAAATCCAACTGAAAGACCCAGCTTGAAAAATCTGGTTCAACTCCTAAGGATCGACATCAAAATGAATTGAAAATATGGGCCTTCTAGGCCCTCTGTTCGAGTTACCAATTATTCTATTGTTTCTTCCATGACTATCTCTGTTGAAGAAGCTCATCATGTATGCAACAATTATTAGAAGCTAGCTCTTAATAGACCATACATGACATTCTCTTTATATGAAACAAATTTTGGCTCATAAATTAACATAAAACCCATGCAATCCAATCCATAAAATTTATTTAATAATTTCCAAATGAGCAGGGGGTGAAATAGGGTTCATGGGATTTCTAGGGGGGTTGTAATTAGCAAAAAAGTGATATTATGAGAGGGAATAAGAACATGATTACTTCTCGACAATTCATTAAATAACTGACTGTGAAAAAAATACCAAAATATATCAATTGTCATCTGTCTTTGTGTCATTTTTTATCACTGTCATACGAAGTTTTAATTTTAATTTATTGGCGTGTAAAAATGAATTTGGGATTGTGAGGGGGTTATAATGAGTGAAAAATTGATATCATGAGAGGGAATAATACAGATATTGTTCATAAAATAAATTAAATCAA
Source organism: Picea abies (assembly GCA_900067695.1). Taxonomy (NCBI): domain Eukaryota; kingdom Viridiplantae; phylum Streptophyta; class Pinopsida; order Pinales; family Pinaceae; genus Picea; species Picea abies. The sequence continues at coordinate 3,980 of CBVK0101020636.1, forward strand.
CTGACAACTATTACTTTGTTCCAATCACAATCCTAAGCATCCACTTTTAAGACCCAAAACATTTAATTGTTCCTTAATTGCATACAGATTGCTTGTTGTCTTCAATAAAGAAAAACAATTCAATTGCCCAGAATTCTTCAATTATATCAATCTGTGCATCTTATACAATAACCATGCAATTATCATTTCCAATTCCAAAGTCACATCATAACCATTCGAGCCACAATATTGTATGTTTTAATGTTGACCTTTTCATTTTAAAACAAACATAATGTGCACAATGACTCCAATTATCCATATCCAACACATAATAATAGACCCAACATTAATCACCAACAATCGACATCCAATATTGACTAACACAGTCTGTTTCCATCAACAATAATCGGGCCCAATTTAATCACACAAAGGTCAACAATAATATAATCATCAACACCAATCTTGATCTGACAACAACTTTTAACCAAAGACATATAACATTGGGCTTGATATCCACATGTACAGTCTTCCCTTTAAAATAAATATTCAATAAAGGTAGAGCCATATAATGCACGAGGAGAACAGGACCATATCGACACACGGGTGTCTCCTTTAAAATTGATAGAATCAAAGGTGCCCAAGCAGAAACAGAATAAATCAAGCTCAATAAACCAAATCGTCCTCAGTAGAACCAGAATCAAGTCATGTTCAATAAAACTTTATTGTAGAGAGGTAATGAGAGTGTGTTTAACCTTCGAAAAAAAAAAATATCTTGATGCAGGACCCCTCTCTTCTAGGGGGTTGCACGACCTCCTGGTCTAGGATTGTTCAAAATACTGACCCGAACCATCTCTTCGGGCCCCCGCTAGACCCCAAATAAATTTACACAGGCCCCTTTCTTCTTACTACCGCAGGTTCTATGAAACCTGCGGGCTCTTGCTAAGCCCCTATTCCCCTTAAAAAAATTGAATAACATGTGTTAGCTCCTTTTTCTAGGCCCCTCTCTCTTTATGTGACCTCGGGTTGTGACCCAGGGATAACCTCCTTCGTGACTTCAGGCTTAGGCAGTTTCGATTGTAGCTAATTCCTTTTTCCTCGAACTCCAGACCGTTGAAATCACCCAAACCATATCTACGACCCACGCTTCTCCAACAACCAATGTATGTGGTTCACTTCAAGACTTCGGACTTCGGGAGTTCCTAGTGTTCCAAAATCCTTTTTCCCTGGAGGGAATTTTACCTGGAGCTACGAATCGAGCACCACATGCTCACCTTGATCGATGGTTAATATGTGACCTTTGTTCCACTTCGGGCAACTTGCAGTCAATGCTTCATTGCTTCCCTTTCTTTCGAACTATCAAACCTCTAGAGTGACATATCGTATGCCACGCATCCTTTTCTAGCGGACGGCTGAGACGAACTTTGATGCTCCAAACTTTGGGAATTTTCGTGTCTTCACTCTTCACTTCTTTCGAAGTGACTTTTCTCCATAGTGAATCTCCGCTCTCCACGCGTCCCCTTGAAAATAAATGTTCCATGCTCTCCTTTGAGATCTATGGCCCATAAAAACTTTGGGCTCTGACGCTTCGGCAAATTCTGAACAACCCCCACGTGAATCCTCCAGAGTTACAAACCTCTAAAGTACATGATCTGTTGACACCTGTCCAATTCCGATGGATGGCTTGGATGAACATCTGCACTCCGGCCTTCGGGAGTTTTCACACCACCCAATTCCACTTTCCTCCAGAGTGTATGACCTCCTAAGTGACAGATATGACGCCACGTGTACAAGCAACTGATGGCTAGGATGGGCTCTTACCTCTAGAGCTTCGAATGAATTATGTTCAATGGCTCTACAACCTCCTCATATTTTCCTCTAGAGTGCACACTTCTGGATTCCATGATATGACAACGTGTGTCCTCCTCAGATCGATGACCATAATTGACTTTGGCAATTCAGCCTTCAGGATTTCTTGCTCCACCAACTCCACTTTCTATCATAGTGGATTTTCTCCGAACTAGAAGATCCTCTACCACGCTTCCCTTTGGATGATGGATAGTCTCGATCCACTTTGGGACTTCGCGAGTCCACTCTCCTGTGCACTTAAAAAGGGTTAAAGTCCATGCACGTTACCTAGATCTGACAGGTGTCGAGCCTTCATGATCAGATCCAATGGTTGGAATATTCTCTCCTACTCGATGCATTCCTCCTAGTGTATGGACGTAGAATTCAACGGTCCATATCAATCCTCATAGTTGAACTGACATCTATCACAACTCCTCCCTCCTACAGCTTTACCACTTCCTCCTAGATTGGGAATAATGGAAAATATTCAAAGGTTGTAGCCTTTGGTCCTCCTGTGAGCCCGACTACTTAGGTATCGACTTCGCTCCTCCTCCTGAGATTTCTAACTTGAAGCAAGATCATATCCGGAGCACACCTTACGCTCTCTTCAGTGTGAACCTGCACTATCTTCACAATTTGAACCTATAAAGGTCCTTGGCCTCCACTCGTTGTGCAGGGTCACTGTGCACACTTGCACTAATTTTCTCGAGCCTTGCAATTGCTCAGATTTACAAGGGACTCAGCCATGTTGCTTCCATAGAAGATTTTTCGGTGCCCTCCTGGAAACCCACTGATCTTCCTTCTGCGTTTGTAAAGAGGACCCACTTTACCTCTGGTGCACTACTTGTGCTTGACTGAGCCTTCAAATGGCTGTCAAACTTAGGAGATTTTTCAGTAAATATTCCAGCACATTCCTTGGTCATGCTCAACGCACTCCTTGCAGAGCCTCTCTCTACAGTATAAGAAGTTTATTGTCTCCTTGCGCTCACTTGCATTGGATCAATGCACTCCTTGTAGAGATTCACCCCTAGAGTGTTCAGAAACTCGGGTTCTCTGGAACTTCACTAATACTTCAGATAAAAATTGTCTCTGTGCACTCCTTTCACTTTCTCAAAGCACACTTGCATAGCTCTTCCCTGTAGTGTTCATTAACTCTGGTTTTCCTCAATTTCCTCCAACACTTTAGAACGTGATGGTTCCGTGCACTCTTTTCACCTGCTCAAAGAACTCCTTGTTGAGCTTACGAAGTATTCAGCAACTCCTTGGTGTCCTCTCCTTGACAACCTTCTCCTCGAAATCAAAACAGAATCCTTTCATGCACACTTGCACCTTCTCAATGCCCACTTGGAAGATCTCTACAGATTGTTCCAGTAACTCTGGCTACGCTTACTCTGGCATAGACTTTCCTCCAGGGTGTTCAGTAACACTGAGGCTCCTCTTTGAGATTGTGAATTATCCTGGTGTGCCCTACTGGCACGTTCTCTTTTGAACTCGAAGCAGAGTTCAGATGCACACTCCTTGCACTAGCTCACAGAGTTATTAGTACTATGTCATGCACTCTTTTCACTTAGCCTAAAGAACCCAAAACAACTCAGCAAACTCACATACATATAATGAATTCTATCTTATCCCTGCAGATGAAATCTATCACATACATGTACAACATGTATTCATAAAACACACAGATGACATTCATAAAACAAACATTCACCACACATAAACTCATAAACAGTGAAATATTCTCTTTTATATTAATATATGAATGTTTGGTTACAATATGTGCAAGCTCAGACTGCAACAGAGTCTCGACTCTCTCCTCCTTCTCTCTTTTGATTATAATGATTTTCTATCAACTTTTCAGCAGCCTCTATTGGGCATACGTTACAATGCTTTATATAAGAGGGGACTCATTAATGAGTCTTTCCCTCCAACTACACCAGTGGTGTCTAATCACCATCAAAACGCCTATCTAGTGAGGCTTATTACAATAAATGAAAAATATAGTCTGAATCAGATCTAGATAATCCTACAACTATCCATTAAAGGTGACTTCAACTACTACCTATACAAAGTCAATGACTCGGATCTGCTCAAGCCTTACAACATTTAATTGCATTTAAATTACATTTAAAATTTCAGATTAGAGGCAAAATGAGAGGGTTGGCACCTCTCCCCCTTATTGAATTCACTTTGATGTGTTGAATAGTTGGCGCTTGCTGAGGTGGAGTGACGATCCTGCATCATACTCCACTGCTAGGAAAATCATGAGCTCCTCTTCTCTGATGTTGAAATCCCCCTAGATCCAAAACTTCTCTCTGGAGTTATCCACCTGCTCCTCTATTTTGTTGATGATGATGTTTCTTCCCTACTACTAGTGTAGGTTCTCTTCTATTCATCCTCCTCCTACTGATAGTTTCCTCTGTTGATCTCAACATCAGCTCTCTGATCTCCTCAATCACCTCTTCCAGTTGACCTCATGGCTGGATTCTCCTTTCATGCAGACTGCCATGCAACACTTCTTCTTGTTGATCTAAGGGCAGATCATCCCAATCCCCCATGCTTTTTCCATCTCATGTGGCACTAGATTTCCACTCTACTGCAGACTCCAATTCTGTAGGCTCATCACTGAGTTGTTTCTCAGCTTCCTCCTCTGATAGATTAGCTTCTACCAGGTCTCCTGTTGGTGCACTCCCAGCTTCTTCCATCTACTCCCTAGACTGGTATGCTCCTTCATTTGTTTCCAACATGACCTATTGGATGTGTTGACTTTTCACTATCACCCTTCTCTCCAAGGCTTCGAATTCCTTGTACAACTCAGTAAAATATATGATGTTTTCTTCCTCTTCTGTTGTAGGCTCTAGTGTTGTAGTCATCTCCTGTTTAGCTTCCTGGCTGAAAATTTTGAGCAATTCTATTGAATTCTCTTCTTCTTCTTCTACTGCTTAGGAATATTTTGATGTCTGCTCCCTCTCCTCCTTTATGACAGTCTTTGTTGGTTGTCTTCCTATTGTTTCACCTACAACACATATGCTAGCCTCTGCTTGACTAGTTGGTAGGAATATTTTGATTCCCCCAATGATCTAAACACTCCTCTGATCCTCCTCTGTCAACACCCCTTTCTAATCCAAACTCCTAGATGATTTTATGAGACTCTCAAACAGTCTCATTTTATCTCCCTTGCCAACCTGGAAATTTGGGATTTCACTTCTGGCCTCCTAGCAGTCTATGAGATCTTTAGATGATCTCATTTCATTTCCCACTTAGAAATCTGAATTTTCATCACTTGCCTTATAGAAGTTCATGAGATCCTCCATTGATCTCATCTCATTTCCCACCTGGTAATTTGGAAATTCATCTCTTCCCTCGTGGAAGTTTATGACATCAACCGATCTCACTTCCTCCTTAATGAGGTTCTCCCCAACTTCTGGCTCACAAATGTAAACCATTTTCTGCTCTATGTCACTGAGGGTTTCATCTTCCCTCAGCCACCTCCTCAACATTGATTGCTACATCCTAGAAAACAACTTCTGGACAGACCACTTTGCTCTCTACTTCATTGGTCATTCATACTTCCAGTGCACCTGGGATTCTTGTTGCATCTTCAACGTTAACCTCTCCATTTCTGCTCTAATCTCTTCCATATATGCTTTACGCATATGTTGGTGGTCTTTTCTTCGACCACGCTTATGGCCTTGAGTATCCATTTTATCTTGTCCTAATCCGACCTGGATGTCTACTAACTGTTGTTTCTTATAGAACCTGAATTCTGCACTCTGATACCACTTGATGGTATCAGACCATCTCCTTTATCTCATTTGCCTACAAAAATTAAATATGTGGCTCTAATACCACTTGATGGTATCAGACAAAACCTTTTCCTAGGCTCTGATACCACTTGATGCAAGACCGCCCTCTTCTAGGGGGTTGTGCGACCTCCCGGTCTAGGATCATTTAAAAGATTGATTCAAATCATCTCTTCGGGCCCCTGCTATACCATAAATCAATTTACATAGGCCCCTTTCTTATTACTGGTGCAGGTTCTATGAAACCCACGAGCTCCTACTAAGCCCATGTTGCCCATAAAAAAATTGAATAACAGACACTAGCTCCTTTTGCTAGGTCCCTCTTTCTTTATGTGACCTCGGGATGTGACCCGGGGATAACCTCCTTCATGACTTCGAGCTTTAGCGGTTTCGAGTGCAGCTGACTCATTTTTCCCCAAACTTCGGACTGGAGAAATCACCCGAACCAGATCTACATCCCATGCTTCTCCAACATCCAACGGGTGAGATCGGAAGAGC
>CBVK0101020637.1:0-10104 GCA_900067695.1 Picea abies
GAGCATTTGCAATGTGTGGAAATCATTGCTGCTGCTTTATCATGGTCAATGGAGGCTCATCGATAGATTCAAGGTGTTCTTCAACTGATCAAACCCACTTACTGTTGCAAAATCTTAATTGAGATAAGATCAGATATAGTTAGTTCATCAAGTTATTGATAATATTCATTAAGTTATTTAGCAATTTATTGATTATAATATTATTAATTAGCAAGTGATTTCTTTCTTATTTTTTTAAGATTCATAAATCAATTGATTTTTATTAAAGTTTAATCATTAACATCATAATCTTATTATTGGTTGATATTGATTTAGAAAAAAATAAAACTTATCTCTTTCTTTAATATTTTTAATATAAAAAAAATTATTATATAATTTTTAATAATAAAAAATAATGAAAAAAATCACAAATCATTTTTAATATAAAAAAATTGAATTACATTGATTGTTTATTATCATAGTATGTATAAATTGATTTTGGTTGTGATAAATTTGAATCCATTACATTGATATTTATTATCATAGCATGTATAAATTGATTTTGATTTTTTTTGTTTGTTAATCCCCGCAGGTTTTGAACCGATGACTTTAACATCACGGAGTGGCTTAACAACACACTCCGTCACCGACTGTCCTACACCTCGAGGACTCTATAAATTGATTTTGATTGTGATAATGATATTATGTGAAAAATACTTAATTATTTGTAAAAATAATATTATTATAAAAATACAGATATAAAACACAACTAATATCACAAAATGAGATACTTAAATAAAATTTAACATTTAGAGAAAATAGTGAGAAAATTCAATATTTTTTTTTAATAATAAGTAGGTTGACTATAACAAATGTTATTCTTAACATAGTAATCCCTAACCTTTCTTACTAACTCACTAACCCCTAATTCTCTAACTCCTAAACCACTAAATCTCAGTGTCCCATAAATTGGAACTTCTAGAACATTATACATAAATATAACTTGGGGCAATACACTTATATTCACACTTGAATTTTTGGTAGGTATCATGTCAACCATCCAACCAATCTAAGTTGAATTGTTCTTCTACCACATCAACTCTAAGATCCATAATGATAGAATTGTTGACATGCATCCATTGTTTCCCAATCTTCTCATCACATATAACATGATTTAGAGATACCATCCCTCCAATTGATTTAGGAAGCTTTCTCAATTGTGAACACTCTCTCATGTCAATCTCCTTGAGCTTCCTTAATTGTCCCATTTCCTCAGGAAGTTCTTTTAAGCACCAACACAATGAAATGTCAAGATAATTTCCTCAGGAAGTTCTTTTAAGCACCAACACAATGAAATGTCAAGATATTCCAAATTTCCAAGTTTTCCAATAGAGGTTGGAAGCTCTTTTAGGCCTACACATGCAGATAATATTAACATTCTTAAAGAGATGAGTTTCCCCATGTCATTAGGTAATTTTTGAAGAATGTGGCAATTAGTGATAGACCACTTTTGAACTAAAGCCATATCACATATTCCTTGGGGAAACTCATTTAAATCGTAACAATAGTCTAATTTAAAATCTAGCATATTAGGAAGCTTTAGGCTTAAATGGGTATTGTTGAACCTTGACATGTTTTCAAACCCTTCACATAAGCTCAAAGATAGCTTGTCTAAGTTTTGTAAGACTCTATCATGCTCTTGAAGTGAGTGCACAATCAACTTCTTCAAGTGAATAGTCTTGAGTTTTGTAAGTGAAGATAAGGCTGGAAGACCATTCACTATGGCTCTTTTGGGCCCATAATTGAATACTATGAGGATTTTCATTTTGCTCATAGAACTTAAAAATGTTGGAAGAAAGTATTTTCTTGCAGAAAAGACTAAAACCAAAGCCTCTGCATCTTGAAAATTCATCCCACACCATTGATTCTCTTCCATGGAACCTACATAAGTAAACCATAAATATAAAACAAAGTTTAGTTAAAACATTATATATTATATTACACACTATCATATCGTTACATATCTAGATATCAAAGGCCAACACCTATAAATTGATATTTGATCACTTCATACAAATTACTTAATGATATTGGGTATAAGATAATTTTAACTTGTGACTTGAACAACAAATGTTAATAATAAACTTAATATCATATGTAAATTAAATTGGTGATTTTGGTGAATGCTAAACAAATATTTTTTTCCAAAGTTAATTTATTTTCACTTTTAAGTGTCAAAATTAAAGCATATTTCATCTAAAATAAATGTAAAGAAGAAAATGATCATGGGTGCCTTATTAACTAGTTCAAATAAATATTTGGGAAAACATAAATTATATATTAAAAATAAAATAATTAACTGAAATTTTAAAATACTTTTGTGATTGGATAGATCACTTTCTAAGAAAATGCTTTCAAAATAACCACTTGGTAATAAAGACCCCAATAGGATTTCCGTAGGAAAGAATCTTTGGTTTCTTAGCCTAGTTCATGAAACACAATGACCAAAAAAATGAACCAAAAACATGAAACACACTAACCAAAGAAATGAACCAAAAATTCTGAATACGATAATGTTGGATCCAATGTTTTAAATAAAAGAAGTGCACACACTTTGAATAGTTGCTAAAATCACTTACCTGTGTGAATGGAAACAGAAGAAAATGATCATGGGTGCCTTATTAACTAGTTCAAATAAATATTTGGGAAAATATAAATTATATATTAAAAATAAAATAATTAACTAAAATTTTAAAATACTTTTGTGATTGGATAGATCACTTTCTAAGAAAATGCTTCCAAAATAACCACTTGGTAATAAAGACCCCAATAGGATTTCTGTAGGAAAAAATCTTTGGTTTCTTAGCCTAGTTCATGAAACACAATGACCAAAGAAATGAACCAAAAACATGAAACACACTGACCAAAGAAATGAACCAAAAATTCTGAATACGATAATGTTGGATCCAATGTTTTAAATAAAAGAAGTGCACACACTTTGAATAGTTGCTAAAATCACTTACCTGTGTGAATGGAAACTATTTGAGCATCAAATGCTTGATCTTTGAGTAGCTCCCATTTTCTTGGAAAATCATGCTCCTTTCTAGGCATAAGCAACCTCTTCCTATGAACTATATTGTCTTTAGATGACAAATATATGGCCAAGTCTCGCATTACGTCATGTTGAGAAAAGTACATCTCAGTGGCATATCCATAATTGCTTGCTTGACTCCTACTAGTTTCAATTCCCAAAACACCACAATATATAAGACATGGGAATCCAAGAAAAAATAGGTTGAACACAACAAGAGAAAGAGAAGTCACTTACTTGCGTTTGCTTGTTAAATTCAATAGATTTTTACTTGCAAGTTCTAACAAGATGACAAAAGCATCATTCCACTCCATCTTCCGCACATAAACCCAAATGTCCAATAATACATCAATAGAGATTTTTCTATCTTCTGGAAATGCCCCCAAATCTAAGAAGCATTCTCGTGCTTTCTCATCCAAGACATCAATGCTTGTCTTCAAGCAATTAAGAAGCCCTTCTTTGTGATAATTTGATATTGATTCTCCATTTAAAATCTTTTTCTTAACACTCTCCCACACTGGGCGAGGTTCACCATTCAAGGAACTTCCGATCACCTTCAGAGCAAGTGGCAAGCCTTTACATTTTTCTTCAATCTATGACTCATACACCAAGAAAAATAAGTGAAAATTCTATATGTTTCAATCTATGACTCATACACCAAGAAAAATAAGTGAAAATTCTATATGTGGAAAATCAAACAAACCCATATTTTACATTTTTCTTCAATATATGACTCATACACCAAGAAAAATATGTAAAAATTCTATATGTTGAAAATCAAACAAACCCATATTTTTTTATGTAGAAATCATCAATCTTGAGTAATATACTTAAAGTTGATTCATGAGTTTCTTTTTATGGATTTATGTGAAGTTGAATTTATAATTGTCTGTTGTATAAAAAATGTTTTGTTAAAGGACTATTGATTATATGTGTAGCATCTCTTTTATTGGAATATTGATTCCATTATTAATAATAGAGGAAGTATTAATGTGGAATGGGATCTCAACATAGGAATTCTCCACTATAATAATAGCTTGCATTTTAGGACATTTAAAGTGATGGTGTATATTCCAATCATCAAACCTAACCAAACTCAAAAAAATTATAAATCTCATGTAAATAACATTCCAATACTATAAGCAATATACCTGTTTGACTAGTTGTTCATCTGCGGTACTTGGAATTGATCTCTGTCCAAAAGCCCAAAAGCAGAAAAGAGAAAGTGCATCAACGTCATTCAACAATGACAATTCAAAAATACGAGTAGAGGTTGTTCTCACAATGGTAGAATGATCACGGGTTGTCACAAGAATCTTAAATCCTTCCCCTTCAAATAATAGTTGTTCCAAATCTTCCTCAGACCAAACATCATCCAACACCACAAGAGTCGATTTTCCTTCTCTTTGCAGTTGTTGTTGCAGATGTCTATGTGCATCCCCCACATTTTGAAATTCTGAATTCTATGTGCATCCAACATAATTTGTAGCAATGTGGGATAAACTTATTAATAGTTATGAAGGAAATGAGAAATTAAAAGATGCCAAACTTCAAACATACAGATTGAAATTTGAACAACTAAAGGTTGTCACAAGAATCTTAAATCCTTCCCCTTCAAATAATAGTTGTTCCAAATCTTCCTTAGACCAAACATCATCCAACACCACAAGAGTCGATTTTCCTTCTCTTTGTAATTGTTGTTGCAAATGTCTATGTACATCCCCCACATTTTGAAATTCTGAATTCTTCTTATGAAAAATCTTCTCCCACATAATCTCTAAAATTCCCTTAATGTTTGGGGATTGTGAAACAGTAAGGAAAATGATATTGTTTTGGAAAACCCCTATCATGTACATAAAGAAGAAAGTGTTTAGATAAAAATTCTATAACTTTTACAAGGATAAGCTCTTAAGTAGTTTAACTATAAAAAAAAGATAGCATTATCTATTCAAGCCGTCAGATCCATGTTAACCACAAGTTATGGATATGGCAATAGAATTCAAATATATTTATATTAAAATCTAATTTTCTTAATTTTAAATTTATTATTATGCAAAATTTATGTGGCTAAAATGAAATAGCATGAAATGATATTCCAAATACAACATAATTTGTAACTTAAACAAATTAAAATTAGATCTCTGTTTGTAACATTAAGTTCAAAGACAATAAAAAGATGAACAAGAAATTGGACATTTTACATTGAACCAAACAGCAAAGGAAGTGCTTGGGAAAAAGTTAAAAAAAAACAAAAAAAAAAACGAATGGAAAATACAGTCACCTTTAATTTCGTGATCGTTGCATAGAGCCAGTGCCAGAGTTGTTTTACCCAGCCCTCCCATACCTTGCAGCCCAACGACGGACACCTCTCTCTGGAGCAGAATCTTCTTCAAATTCCAAATATTTTTCTCCAAACCCACCACAAAATCAGAGTTTAGCGAGCCATTATAAGTACAAGGAGGAGCTTCATCAAACATATCATCTGCACCCATTTGTTGAAGCATCATGGCATTCTCACGGGGATCATTGGTGAGCTTCGAGATCGTTTCATTCATCTTGCTCTCATCCATTGACCGCAAATCGTAAAGATGGCTAATACTCTTCAGCTCTGTGACGAGATTCTTCATCTCAATGAACATGTTGGCGGGCATTCGATACTGGAGGAAGTCAGAGATCTCCTTCTCCAGCTGGCGAATCTGAGAGCCATATCTGAAGTTATGAAAAATATTAAAAGGGCTGCTTTTCTCACACTTTTTCACCAATTCAACGCCCTTCATAAGGATGTTCAAGAACTGCTCGTAGATGGGATTTTGCTCATTTTGGGACTTTCGTAAATCCAACAAACAGATCTGCTGAACAGTTTGAATAAGGCTTGACAGCAGCGCATCTAATTTAGTGCATGAGCTCTTGCAATTAAATCTATCCATCCTGTTTTCTCTTTCAGCGGCTAGTGGGCAGAAAAATCAATTCTTCGCAGTGTCTCCAATATTTTTCTCTTCAATATAACTAGCTGTTCTGTATTTCGGTGTCTAGTTTTGAAGGCAAAACTAGTTGTTCCTACTTCAATATCTACTTTCCCTCAAAAATTTTATCACGCTGCACTGCCTCGTTCGGGATTATAGTTTTTATAAGTAATCGGGCACAATGCGTAAGTGCTGTTTAGTGCGCTACATTCAACACGCACTGGGTGACGAACACGAGACGCCAGTTTGCACCTTCCACTAAGTGACGGGATTATGGAACAGCGCGGAGAGTAATTGGAACGCACTGAGAAGGAGGACTATTGATGGAAATTTTGGCAGTCGGACATAAAGTCATAATTATTTTGTTTCAAGGCCAATCCTGCGACGGTGAGGATACCATCAACTCCACTATCCCATGTGGATAGTTGGAGAATAAGTATAAAGCCAACTGTCCCATGTGAAAAGCTCCCACAATTTCCTGCCGGATTCGACGATATTTATACGGAATGATTCTGCAACTGCGTTGCAGGTCGATCCAAATGAAAAAATTAGAAAAATACAAAGTGTTTGTCAGTATACAAAGCAGACTGGCCTACGAAGTCTAATATTTTTGGGGGGTTTGCATCATTTCTTCGTGATTGTGCATAGAGCATACCATATTCTATGAAAAAACAATGATGCCAGCTCAAAAGAAGGGAAAGTTGTTGAATAACTTGTTGGTTAAGGAAGATGAGCTATATGTGTGGCCCAGAGAATGAGATAAAAGTTGTTGAATTACTTGTTGTGTGGCATTTTGATGGAAATTGATTGAAAGTAGATATATATATATATTTTTAATATATATTAATATTAGTATAGTTATTCAATTGTTAGCTATCAAATTATAATTTTAGATTAAAAGATGATTAATTGTACCCATTGTCAATAGGTATAAGCTTTTGGGTGTAATTAAAATATTATAAAATCTATTAATATATTAAAAAAATATTGATTTAAATTTGTTCTATTTCCATTTTCTCTATCTTCAATTAATAGATGAAAAAGACAATGTAATAGTCATAGAAGTTAATATATTAAAAAATATATTATTATTTTTTAATATTTTAATATTAATATACTAAACTAATATAGATTCATTTTAATCTTGCATTTATCAATTGTTTAGAGATGAAAATATAGAGGTGCAAACTTTTTTTTAAAGTATAAAACTTGAAAAAAAAATTAAAAATTTTCATCTTTACAAATTTGATCCCTCTAGTAACTTAATAAATTCTAAATTAAGATAAAGTAAGTTAATTTAATAACAAACAAACTTAATTTTAGATAATTTTTTAAATTAAATTTGATCAAAATTTCAAATAAATAAATAAAAATATTATATATATATATATATATATATATATATATAATAATAATAATAATAATAATAATAATAATAAAACTAAAAGTTATTTAACATATGGCAGAGTATATATATACAACTTTTATATATATATAAACCGTCATATATATATATATATATATATATATATATATATATATATATATATATATATATATATATATAAACCCTCATGTCAATTGATTTCAAATTCCTACCCCTTCTCCCAATAACTTGGCCACTCCAAGTACGGTTGTCCAAAATACATATTATATTTATGTTAGAATTGAACAAGTATATGTAAAACAAAATTGGTTGACGTTAGAATTTATGGGAGAATAAGAAAAAAAGGTCATGGAACAAGTAAATGTATAAAAAAGTTGGTTAACGTTAAAATTTATGGGAAAATAAGAAAAAGGTGATAGGAAAAAGTTGTAGTATTTCTATTTATTTATTGTCTTATATGTTATTAGACCTGTATTATATATTGCTAGAGGTAGATGATGGAAAATTATGTTTGAAACATTTTGACAATTTGATTAGAATAGACAATTTTGAAAAGATGAAAAGTTGAGGATTTATGGTTAAGAATATGTCCTTCCTTTTTGGAGGTTGCATGTTTAAATTCGGAGGGGGATAAAGTATGTATACCTATATAGACTTTGGAAGTCAAATCGCTCGGAAGAGGAGATCTCTTGTCTTACAAACAAAGGGGTCTCATACACCAATTTGGTGTTTGACTTGTTGTTGACCTTAAAAATATATTATTATTATTATTGTTATTATGTAATATGCACCATGCATTGCTATGGTTTGGACTTACATTTGAAGTTCATTTTACATTAACTTTTTCCCCCACCCTACTGAAACCAATCCCCATCCCCTCACCTTCCTCTTATAGAAGAAGCAAGCAATTTTTGTTTGTAGACAGTGAATTCAATTTCATGTGTATAAGAGACGGAATGGCCAGTGAAAGTTAATATTTTGGGAATTTCATATAGTTTCAGTGTTCCAATTCCTAGTTTATGGTTTCAGTATTTGAAAAATTCATAGTTTATGGTTTCTATATTTGAAAAATCACCTAATTTTTCTGAGCAATTTCATCAATTTTGCAATCCTTGTCAATATGATGATTACGCTTCCCCATCTGCATCCAAACCATTGTTTATTGTGTCTCAATGATCTAATCACCTATCAATTCCCTCCCTCCCCTCCCTCGCACCCTCTTCCCCCTCTGTAATACCCTTGTTTCCCCCAGTTTGTAAATATAATTATAATTGGCCAAGAGACTATGGAAGACTAGATATGTGTGAATGTTTGATTTCATGAACCTTTGTATAAAAGGTCAATGTGTGTATTTTATGTTATTAATAGAAAATGGATAAGTGTTGCATAACTGTTGAAAGAGGTGTTTTCCAAGATAGACCATGGATGTTATGAAAAATATGGTGAGGGGAACAAGAAATGGTTGAGATGACCCCCCACCAAACCAGTACCTTACTGGAATAAATGGCTCACACCCATAACAGTTCTTTGACCCAGAAATGAATTACCAGTCAGAGTGGTAGTTGGAAGAGTCCTCCTCAAGACGTAATGAGGAGATGGGGCAGAGTACCCATCTGCAAGACTTCCAGACTTGATCACGAGCTAAAAGTGTGAGGAAAGTCCTCTACAAAGAAAATTCCGAAACCCAAGAATGTGAGAGTTGCATGCATGGATGCAGAATACTCTTCACAATTGAATTGAAGGTGCTTGAGAAATCATGAAGCTCATAATGAATAGACTGTGTGTGTGATCAAGGACAGTGTGTTCCTTGTTAGGCTAATGGGCTCTCCTATGCAGATTAGCAGCAGTCACAGGGCTCGCCCCCCGCGGCCAAGTCACAACCCGTGGACTGTGACTTACAGAAATTAAATTTATACTTAATTAAATTTACAGAAACTTACAGTGTGGTCCTTTTCAGGCCAATGGGCTCTCCTATGCATATTAACAATAGTCACAGGGCTTAGCTACAGGGTTGTCCCCCTGTGGCCAAGTCATAGCCCGTGGACTATGACATACAGAAATTAAATTTACACTTAATTTAATTTAATTAAATTAAATTTATAGAAACTTACATTTAATTAAATTTACAGAAACTTACTTGCAACTCCACGCTCCAAGACTACAAGACCCACAGCTTCCACTGCCCATCCGCACACCCACATCCGGCCAACACTCACACTCAAACACGACCGCCCCAACACGACCGCGCCAACACACTATCACACTATCTCCACAATATCACACTATCACTCACACTATCGCAAACAACTCGAAAAACCGTAACAACCATGATGTGCGGGTAATATATAAATTGTTTTTCGGTCAAAAGAATTATTCGTTCGAAAGGTTCTTTCGGCCGAAAAGATATTTCAACCGAAACGATATTTCAATCGAAACATCTTTTCGGCTGGAATATCTTTTGATCGAAAATATGTTATCGGATGGAAAAAATATGCCTCGCTAAAATTGTACACAAAAATTGAGGGCGACGTCACAGTACCATTCAATTTGATGTTCAAAGGTTCAGCCGAAAAAAATATTAGTTCAGCCGAAAAAATGTCTTTCATAATTTTGGAGATCCGATTGTCACGAAATTGTTACCCACCTTCATGAATTTACCCTTAGCTCAATTGAAATAGTAACGC
>CBVK0101020638.1:0-10104 GCA_900067695.1 Picea abies
GCAATAGCAACTAATTTTCCTGATCCTTCTTTTCTTATTTCACATTTTTGTAAGTCAAAAATGAGTATATGTCTCTGATCACAAGTTTGGCTTACACTGAGTAGATTAGGTTTTAAATTTTCTACTAGCAACATGTTTTTTGCTTTATTTTCCTTGTTTCCCAAAGAAACTGTGTCTTTCCCTAGTATTTTGGCATATACATTATCTCCAAAAGTAACTTTACCTTTATTCTTCTTTGTCAGAGTGAGAAATTTTCCTTTATCTCATGTCATATGTTTTGAGCACCCACTATCAATATACCATTGGCGGTTTTTCTTCTTTGCATACAGGTCCACTTCACATTATGTTCATTTTTATTCTATATGCTTTTCTTTCCATATTTTCTTATCATGATTGTTAGGGTTGCTTGTTTTCAAGGATTGCATTGGTAATCTACATTCATTGGCTTTATGGCCATAGTTGTTGCACTTGTGACATTCAACATTGTACTCTTGTAAAGGAGAGAAATTATTTTCTTTACATCATTCTTGTTGTTCTTATATCTTTGGACATTGTTTGGTTTGTAATTTTATGGGCTTTACAATGTACTACTTTGTGTCCAAAGATGTTGCATGAATAGAAATATCCAAGAAATATATGATGATACCTATTAGGGGGGAGTCCTTCTGATCACTGTGATTCTTCCTTTTGGAGAAGGTGTTGATTTATGCTTAAAAGCAGTCTTTAATGATGCCATTTCCATCTTGTTATCTTCTCTTTTTAAGGGACATTTAAGAGCATTTGCATAGCTGATTAACCTTTTATTAGTTTTCTATGCAGTAGAGGTTGAACGTTGATCATATCCTAGTTCTTCTTTATTGCTTGGTGATCTTTGATTGTTAAGAATATCATTCAAGATTTTTGAACTATTTTCAAATCTTGATTGATTCTTTCCTTTTTCAATTTCTCCTTTTAGTAGGACAATTTCAGCCACTAACTTTTCATAGTCTTGTTCCCTATCATTGAGTTGTTTTAAAATTTCTTTCCTTTTTCAATTTCTCCTTTTAGTAGGACAATTTCAGCCACTAACTTTTCATAGTCTTGTTCCCTATCATTGAGTTGTTTTAAAATAACTTCTTCAATTCTTTTGGCTTCCTGAAAATGAGTCTTCAAATCATTCATGACTTGCTATGTTTCTTTGATGATCTTTGACACTTCTCCTTCTCTTGACTTTTGTGCTTCTTCATATTCTGATAGTTTTTCTCTTAATGATTTATTCTTCTTTTAATGCTTCCTTAGTTATTCAAGTGCACTAATAATTTTTTCTTCAAGGTTTACTTCTTCTTCATCTTCAAAATTTGCTTCATTATTATCAACATCATCATTTTTCATTCCCATAAATAGAAGCTCAGATTCCTCTTCCTCTTCACTTTCTTCTGATGAGTTGTTGTCCTCTTTAGTGTAAAAGGTCTTCTTCTTTTTGTAGAAATTCCTTTTGTCTTTGGTTTTTCTCTTCTTTTGTTCTTTGAAAGTTCTTTCATCATCACTTTCTTCATGTTTTGTATAGGGACATTTGGAGGCAAAATTTCCAATATTTCCACAATTAAAGCATATAGTCGACTAAGGGTCAATTAAGTGGTCGATTGGGCATCTAACTAGTTGGGTTGTTAAACCAAAGCAATGGACTAGTGTGCAAAACAAAATAAAATTCAAGGAGTTTGTTATGTGCCCTCACCAATCTATGTGGACCTTGTCTTCCTCACTTAAAGGGAGTTGGTTGCATCTTGGTGCTATATAATATGGCCTAATGGGTTTGGTATAAACAATGTGAATGTGATATGTGTTGTGTATGGAGATTTATTTTTTTCTTACACTTCTATGTATGTTGAGCTATGATCGATTGTGCTTAAGTGTTGTAATGGTGTCTTTAGAGACCAGTTTATTTTGGAATAACTAGCTCTCTCATATACCTAATCCCTTGGTTCTCCAACATTGTATCAAATCTAGTGGTTTGAGATCTAGCTTGTTGTCCACAAGTCATTTCAAGGTTGTTGATTGTACGCATTCCCAACGAGTTAGATTATCTATTAAACTTACTTAGGGTTTTAACTTGCAAACTGAATATGGGAGTAGATTAGTAGATCGACGTTGTGTGCTCCAAGCAAGAGCCCATAGTCTTGAACAACCATAATTATAGGATATGGGCACAAGATATGGAAATATTTTTGAAGAGTAAAGCACTTTGGAAATTTACAAAAAATGTGGTTCCAACTTCGAAGGATGACTAATAGAAAATTGTCATCAATGGGAAGAAGGATAAGGTTGTAGGAGTCATAGTGACCTACATTTCTAGGGATATTTTCTTTCGTACAAGTGAGATTCACTGACCAACTGTTGGTTGGAAAAATTTGAAGAGTTTATTTGGTAAAACCCAATGACAGTCAGGTTAAGCAAATTGAGAAAGAGTCGATCTCTCTGGATCCTCTCTCTTTTAAAAGAATTGGAGATTATTTGGCTCATGTGAAGGAACTTGAGTTGAAATTAGGTGAATGTGGATTTTTTTTTCCAGAGAAATATAGTCAGCTCAAAGAATTGATCTTGATGAGTCTAAATACAACCTATGATGTGTTTTGTTGGATGTTCCATGCTAGATGGACTTCCATAAAAGATTTTTTCCCCAGGGAAAAAAGCCTTTATATTCAAAAAAGGATATAATTATAGTCTTTCATGAGGCCTTTCTAGGTACCTTTAAAAAAACAGCTCTGGTTTAGTACCAAAACTATAATGTATGCTTCTATACATATCACTTAAACATAAAACTAAACCAGGATTTACTTTTTGAACATAAACATAATTCATGCTTAACCGACCAAAAATAAAGGACCTAGAATCTAATTTATGTCGCTTATGTTTCTACACCATTAAAGTATTTGTAGTAAATGAAATTGTCACTGTGAAGATCAAGAGCCTCCTTGGATAACTCGGTTGCCTTGGAATTTAGTTCCCTTAAAATATGAAAAAAGGACAGCCACTCAAAATCCCGGTAGTTGAGATTGATGTCTCTCATAATTAGGGCCAATCTGATGTTTTGGATGTTTATTTTCCCTTGAACCCAGTCTCTTACCAACTTTGAGTCCCCTGAGATCTATAATTTGTTGATGACCTTCTCTTTGGCTATATTCAAAAGGGTCCATAAAGTAGTAAAATTTGCACCATGGTGCACCCCCCCCCGGGGGCATTTCTGATGTGAATATAATGATACTGGTCAATAAACAGAACCACACCAACCCCACTTTTCAAAGGATTTCCTTGAGACACTCCATCTAAATAACCCCACGGGATACTGAATTCCAAAGCAAGCATAAACTGGCACCTCTGTTTAGGATCTTTGGGATCCTCTTTGAACTCGGCGGCTTGGCTTAATGTAATAGAAGCGGTAACTTCCGGAGGCATGGATGTATCTTTAAAGATGGACAAGTTGTGTGCCCTCCATAATTTCGAAACCAACATGCTTGGAAGACTAGCATAAAGGGAGACAGAGCGATCTGTAAGCCATCTTCTTGTACAATCTTCAAGGCTTCACCTATTCCACTCTGAGACTGCCCCGAACTTTTATTTAATGATTTCTCAAACTTTGTCTGTGTAAGGAAAAGAAACAAATAAGTGAGTGATTGATTCTTCATCCACCTTACATAGAACACAACAATTGGGGCCAATCCACTCCCTCTTTATACAATTGTCCCAAGTTAAGAGCTTATTTTTCAGGGCAAGCCATAAAGTAAGCTTACAACATAAAGGGGCCTTAACATTCCACCTGTATTTCCACCACCAAACAAGAGGTGTCATTTTTTTATCTCCGAATGGGGATTTATACCTGAGTTTTGCGATGAAAGACCCATCCTTAGGATTCATCGTCTAGCACAGAGAGTCCTCAATTTCCATGTCGATCATGATGGAATTTTCACAAAGCAAGGAAATATAAGAGTCCCATTCTTCCACCAACTCTCCAGGGAGGCCCAATGCAATCGATTCCAACCATATGGCTCTGCCTCTCGGCTGAGGATCACCCACACAGACATTAGACAACAAAGAAATATTGGCTTCGTGCAAATGATTCAACAAGGGAACCAATAATCTATAACTATTTTCAGTTCCCAACCAGGGGTCCAAACCGAGTCTGATGTGCCTCCCATTTCCTACTCTCTAAGAAGTCGAAGGTTCCACCAAATGAAATGATTCTACCTACACTTAACACACAATAGACCCTTTGGACGATTTGACAATGGTGTACAACCAATCTTCAATAATAAGACTTGACATGTATTTCGAGCTCATAACCCTAACCCAAAGTGAATTAGATTGTGTTAGGTTCCACAAATTTTTTCCAACAGGGCTTGAGAAAAAATTTGAATGTCCTTGAGACCCCACCCCCCAAAGTCCTTAGGGAGGTGATAGTCTTCCAGCTAACTAAATGAACTCCTCCTAGAAGGTTATTCCCATTCCATGGATATTTAAAACTTAATCTATGAATCTTGTCCAATATTCCCTTAGGAATGGCTGCTATTGAATTCCAATACACATGAATACCTTCCAAGACCGATCTGATTAGAACGAGCCTACCTCCTCTTGACAACAAAATTTTCATCCAAATTGAGACTTGAGCCTCCACTTTTCTAATAAGCCTTCTTTACGATAATGATCTGGCTTAAGGTGAAAACCGAGGTATTTAAACCCATCTTCAAAATCCTTTCGTTGAACTGAGAATAAGGTGAGGAGAGACTTGGACTCTGTTTCAGAACACGTAGTGAGAATAACACATGATTTAACTAGGTTAATCGACATGCCTCTAGCTCAACAGTAGAGGTCCAACAATATTTTTAAAATCGATACATCTCTCAAGGAACCATAGACGCTACAAAAAATTTCATCGACGAAAAGGAGTTGAGATATCATCTCTAACTCTGTGACTTTAACCCCTCTCAAAGAGTCACAATTATAGGCATCCTTAAAAAGTCTACTCATACCTTCGAAAATCAGAAGGAATAAGAAAGGAGACAGAGGACAACATTGACGGAGCCCACTAGAGGCTCTGAAGAAACGTGAAGGAGAACTATTAATGAGGATGGAAAAGGAAGCACTTTGAAAATATCCCATGATCTAATTTAGCACTCCCACTGACATTCCCATTTGAAGAAGGGCCAATCTCAAGAATGTCCAACTAACCATGTCATATTTTTTTGACATGTCCAATTTAAGAATGGCTACCTTAAGATTCTTTTTTTTCACAAAATGGAGAACTTCATGGGCCATAGCCACTGCATCGTGAATCTGACGATTGGGGAGAAATTCCAACTTCTCTTCTACAATAACCTCATTCAAAACAGGCCTAAGCCTTCTAGCAATAATCTTAGCAATCAATTTATATACCACATTGCAGCAACAAATCGGTCAAAACTCGTCAAATGAGACAACATCTTGCTTCTTAGGAATAAGGAAGAGAAAGGTTAAATTTAAGGCTCTATGGACTCTTCTCGTCCTATGAGACTCCTTTACTACTTCCACTAAATTTTCTTCCAGCATCTCATAGAAATCTTTAAAAATTCCACTGTGAATCTGTCTGGCCTAGGGCTCTTACCGCTTTGCATCGAGGAAAGAGCAGCACTCACTTTAGCTTTCGTAACTTCGACATTCAAAGCTTGGTTCACTTCCTCTGTAAATATTGAGGGAGGCTTGGTTACTACCTCCAAGGTTTCCTAAATAGGACACCCCGTCAGAGCCTTAAATAGATCTTCAAAATAGCTAGCACTTGCTTTCACCTTTTCATGAAAAGAATTTACACACACACCCTCTCCATTCTTGATTTCCCAAATGGAATTTAAATTTCTTCTAAAATTGGCGAAGTTATGGAAGAATTTTGTATTGCAATCACTAACTTGGAGCCATAAGGCATGACTTTTCTATCTCCATTCAATGTCCTCATTCTTCAACCATATAGCTTTTCTCTCCTCCGGGATTTTGAGGTTTTCAGTAAGCGAATCACATAGAGCACCATCGTTAATGGATCTTTGGAGACTGGATATATTTGCTTCTATTTCCACTATCTCTCTATGCTTTCTGGCTCACCAAACTGGGAACCTATTATCACTAAGTAAATTCTTTTGGCTGAGGAAACAACTTACAAAGGTAACCTACAAACCAACTTTAAGACTTGAAGCTAGCCCTTCCAATCTAGAGGGGGCTCTCTCTTGTCACTTAATCTCTGATAGACATTTTTTCTTTATAGGGAAATGGCTAGGGTTTTAAGGTTTGAGTGGATTTGATAAAGTGTTGTTGGCAAGGAGGAGGAGGCTTTTTGGGCTACGGAGTCACATCTTGAAAAAAAATGAAACTAATGTCTTGGTGATATAACCTCACAGAGGAACATAGGCTAAATTTGGTGGATGAAACCTTCAGTTTTTGGATTTAGGAAACCTTCAGTTTTTGGATTTAGTTATAGAGGGTGAAAGAGGAAGAAAGCAACAAATAACAACATCATAGCACCACATAGATGAATTCTAACCTAGTTAGGAAGAAAAGGACAAATTTTGAATTCCTTGAGTTTAGAGCACCTTTTAGATGAATTCTAACTCTTAAAAATCAATTCAAATAGAGAAAAATTGAGATGAAAATGGAGATACATATGCCACAAATAGCCATCGAACATCTGTACTAACAAATTTTATGTGATTATGCCCACAAATTATGCTTTGACAAGACTTTACCTTTTAAAATTATGACTTGGATATGACTTAGACTCAAGACAAGTCCCTTGCAAAAATATTTCATGATGACAAACCACCCATGGACCCTCTAAATGACTTCTTCACCTTGATAGTATTTAATGACCCATACAAACCACTGACTCAACTTTGGAATGCCTTGGTCTTCCCAAGACCATGGCATGACTTTTCAAACCTTATACAAACTCTAAACTTTACCCTAAAAATATTGATGTTAACATCTGGCTCCAATGGGGATGTTATCCTCCCAGTGAGGTAGTAAAGAACAACAGACTAAGTGCCTAACCATTGGGCTTTATTTGACTCAACAAATCTAACTAAAAAACAAACTTATTGACAAGACTTTCTTGACACAATTTTGACTAAACTCAGCATTAACTTAGGGGCTTCACTTTGGGCTTCAATTTTCTACTGATTATTGACTTCAAATGCTTCATCTAAAAAATAAAATGGCTATTTACAATGAAATGGAAAGGCTGAATTTTTGTTAAGCAAGATAGTGTTTGAGAAACCTGACATTCACGGGTCCTCCACCAATGAGATCTCCATTGAGCTCCTACACCAAATAAGCATTATTTCCATGGTATGCAACAATCATGAATGGTCCCAGCTAGAGATGATCAAACTTCCCATGCTTCCCTGTGTCTTCATTCCTTGCATCCCACTTCAGCACCAAATCATCCTCCTTAGTATACCTATCAAATGCTCTTTTCATTTTGTCTTGATGTAGTTGTGAGTTTTTGAAGACTTGTTATCTCATTTGTTGAACATGGATTAGTTGATTTATCCTCCGTTGGGCATCATTTGGTTCAGCTTCTTGATCTTGTAGCAGTTTCATCACTGGCAGTCCTAATAAAGTAGGAAAAACTGCCTCTGTACCATATACAATATGAAAGGGTGATGTAGCAATAGATCTTTTGGTGGTGATCCTATCATCCCATAGTGCATAGATAAGCTTTGTGTGCCAAGCTTTCTTGTTTTCCTGCAAAATCTTCTCAATAATTCTGGTCAAGCTTTTATTGGATGACTCAACCAACCCATTACCCTGTGGGTAATAAGCTATGGAATGGCCAAGAGTTATATTATAGTCACTGCAAAATTTATCCATTCTTTTGGACTTGAATGTTGTTGCATTATCAGTAATGATCTTGACTGGACAACCAAATCTAGACAAAATATTGCTTTCTAAAAATTGAATGATAACAATATCAGTAGTTTGCCTTGTGGGGACTGCTTCAATCCATTTGGTGAAGTAGTCTCTGGCTGTCAGTATCCACCTGTGCTAAGATGAAGATGGTGGATAGATCGCTCCTATAAAATCAAGGCCCCATTGCCTGAATGGTTCTTCAACAAAGATAGGCTTTAAAGGTAAGGGTTGCAACTTTATTTTTCCATAAAAAAATTAGCATTCATGGCAGCTTGAAACTTCCTTGTACACATCAGAAAAAATACTAGGCCAATAGAACCCTTCCCTCGGTATTTTATGTACAATGGTCTTCCAATAATGGTGACCTCCATAGTCACCTTTGTGAAACTCT
The DNA here is from genome assembly GCA_900067695.1 of Picea abies. Classification (NCBI taxonomy): domain Eukaryota; kingdom Viridiplantae; phylum Streptophyta; class Pinopsida; order Pinales; family Pinaceae; genus Picea; species Picea abies. The sequence continues at coordinate 8,297 of CBVK0101020638.1, forward strand.
TTGATATATTTTTTCACTTCTTCCTCCAGCAAACAATTTAGCAAGATCCCAACTGGATCTTTCCAATACAAAGAATGGTCAAGAATGCAAAACTTTGTTGCTTTCAACTTCAAAAATCTGGCTTTGGTTTTTCTTAATCAGGAGGATCTTGTAAATTTCTTAATACATAAATAATATCATCATACCAAGGAGAATCAAGGAATTTTTGGGATACCTATGGGACTGTCTCTTCTTCTCAATTTGTTGATAGGTCAGCAATGAAATTGATTCCCAAGACATCACAATTGGACTGTGCCATCAACTTTGCAAGCCCCTGACCTTTAATCAGCTTTGTAGGTTTGATCTCAAGGTCATACTCCAACAACACAGCTATCCATTTCCGCTTCTACCTTTAGGATCAGGCTGAGTCAAAATGTCTTTCACAAAATTGCTAGGCACATAAGCAATGATATGGGAATGCAAGATATAAGTTCTGAATTTTTTGAGGGCCTTCACTAAAGCATATGCCTACTTTTTCATGATATCATACCTCAATGGGGAGTCTCTCAAAGTCCTGTTATATTAGGCTATGGGACTTTCAAATTTTTGTTCATCTTTTTGTAACAAAAAACCAGCAATGGTGTGTTCTGAAGCAAAATAAAACAAGATAAAGTCTTTTGCAAAATTTGGACTAGCCAAAACTGGAGCTTTGGCTAGTGCCACTTTAATATCTTCAAATGAATTCCTAGCTTCAGAAGTCCATTTTATCTCATTGCCTTTCCTAAGCATGTTAGTGATATACTTTATGATTTCGGCCAAGTTAGGGATAAACCTTCTCAAAAAATTTACTTTTCCTAGGAAGGATTGCACCTCCTTCTTACTCGTGGGTGTGCCAATCTTCAGAATTGATTCCACTCTGTTGGGGTCTATATTTATCCCTTCCTTTGAAATGATGTGTCCAATTAATTTTCCTTCTTGCATTCCAAAATTTGACTTCTTGGGATTCAATGAGATGCCAAACTTCCTACATTTCTGAAAAACCCTTCTTAGATGTCTAAGATGTTCATCATTAGAATCTGAAAATACAGTGATATCATCTAAGTAAATAAAAATAAAATTATCTTTCTTATCAACAAAGGCTATTTACATGGCCTTTTGTAAGGTTTCCCCTAAATTCATAAGACCAAAAGGCATTTTTGCATACATGAAGGTGCCCCAAGGTGTTGTAAAATTTGTCTTCTCTTGGTCATCAAGATGCACCATGATTTGGTTGTATCCATAGAAACCATAAAGCATTGATATCTTCTAAGATCCAACCACCTTCTACAGAATGTAATCCATCTTAGGAAGTGGATAATTGTCTTTGAGAGACACCCTATTTAGATTCTGAAAGTCTACACACAACCTGATCTCACCACTTTTCTTCCTGACAGGCACTAGGTTAGCCACCCACTTGGAAAATGATTATGAAAGTCTACACACAACCTGATCTCACCACTTTTCTTCCTGACAGACACTACGTTAGCCACCCACTTGGAAAATATTAAGGAGACTATAATTTTGGCATCAAAATACTTCCTTACCTCCTTTTCAATCAATGGAAACAACAAAGAGTTTATTTTTCTCGACTTTTGATTGAAGGGTTTATGATCATCCTTGATTGGAATTACATGTTAAATTACATTAGTATCATAAACCTTTAAATCTTCATAACTCCATCGAAAGACATCGGGGAAATCATTCATTAGGCTAATTGATCCTAATTTTATGAGAAAAAATAAATGAATATAGATTATTAACAGGTTATTAACACAAAATAACAGAGATAT
>CBVK0101020639.1:0-10104 GCA_900067695.1 Picea abies
TTTTTTTTTAAGAGCAATTAAAAAAAAATAATTGGCTGCCAACATACTGCCACATGGATTTATATGAGTGGTTGTAGTTTTCATGAATTTTATTTTAGTTCATCTAGCTTCCTTTTGTTATTCTTTTACATGTTCAATTCAAAAGATTCCTAAATGCAGTTTATCAAGCTGTCGAGTCTAGACTCCAAATGCCCAAATGGATTTCATGTCTAATGCATTCTAGGAAGAACAACTCCATGACACATATTTAAACTAAACTTAATAAACCTTTTCAGGTTCATGTATCTATTGTATTTCAATCATAGGCATCATTTTGTTGAGGACATTATATTTAATTGAACCTTATTATGGTTTAAGATTCGTGGATTTGATATAATTGGGCACCTCATACTTCTCACTTGCAGAAGCACTCTTCTAGAAGTCATTTCGAGTTTGGGATGTAGATGAATTAGAATCATACTCTCCCATGGACTCGGCCTTTGAATTAAAAAACTCTAAGACCCTTTAAAATCCACGGAGAATGAATAATATTTGTAACATGGTAAGGGTAACAAGGACACTAACATAGGACCATGGCAAGCTCAAAGGCTACCATGTAATGAGGCCAAAGAGTGCCACATGGTAGGCTTAAAGAATTCTACGCCGCTAGTTCATTTATCTAATATTTTCTAAGTATCCAATCCTTGGACTCGAAAAAAAAGTTTATTTGAGTTTTATAAATCCCTTAGGCCGTCTGAGTTCCACATGGTACTGGTGTGCTAGGTACTTGAATGCATCCTTTTAAAAAAATTCCAAGTATCAATGTTAGACTAGAAGTATTGTTAAAGCGCATTTAAATCCTTTGAGTACATGAGCTTAGGGAGATTCTAAACTCCATGTTCTTTTTCTCGCATAAGTCCATTCAAGGACTCGACTATTGAATTAATATTATTTGATAATCCTTTTGACTCTAGGCCTTCAGATAAAGATTACATTGTATGTTTCTTGATTTACACATCCTCTCATTAAGAGCCGACATCTTTGCCAACGACCATTTAATGTACTTTTGGGAATGTAAGGAAAATTAACTTAGACAAATTACACTCCTTATGCTTTAATAAATGTGAAGCCTCTCATGAGAGACCTAACCTTTGACTTATAACAATTCTAAGACCCTTTCAAATTCAAACGTTTAAGGGTGATGGTACCAAGGACACTAACAAAGGAACCAAGAAGCTCCAATGATGCCATGTGAGGATCTCATAGAATGACACATGGTAAGCTAAAAAAAAATGCCACATGGCTAGTTCATTTTATAAAAAAAATTCTAAGTATTCGACCCATTGGACTCAAAATTAGTTTATTTGAGTTTCATACATCAATTGGGGCTAGGAGTCCAAGCGAATTCTAGGTCCTTTGTTTTCTCCATTTGCACAAGTTATTGTATGGACCCCCAACCTAGTGATTTACATTGTATAATCTTTATAGTCGAAGGACCCAAGTTAATTAATTTCCTTATATTATCCTATAAACTTACTTCTCCTACATATTGATCATGATTCCAAAGTTGAATTATATAAAATATATGATTCGAAAGTTGAATTATATAAAATATCTTAGGTATAGACTTACATGGAGATTTGAAAGGTTGAGCCAATATATGTAGAAAGTTAATTAATTTCCTTATGTTATCCTATAACACAACTTTTTCTATATCAAAGGTTGAGCCAATATATGCAGAAAGTTAATTAATTTCCTTATGTTATCCTATAACATAACTTCTTCTATATATTGATCATGATTTCGAAGTTGAATTATATAAAATATCTTAGGTATAGACTCACGGGGAGATTTGAAAGGTTGAGCTAATATATGCAGAAGTATTAATATCTACTTAAGAACATAAGATCTTGCCAAGTGGTGATTCATCCTTCACCACTTAATGGTGATCTCATCATGGAAAACAATGATGGTTATGACCAATCAGATCTTGAGCTTTTTTTAATCCTCTTACATGCCTAGAAATCCAAAATTCCAAGGATCTGAGTTTATAGGTTTCCACAGTTAGTCATAATGTTAGCGAATTTTTCTGGATAAAACTATGTGCATGGTTTTGAAATGTCCAACGTTTCGAGTGGACACTCTGCCCATCATCTTTCAAGGCTATTTATTATACTACCTGGTCCAAAATAAAAGTCCCCAAATTTCATTAAGGACCCAAGGCACATCAATGCTACATGACATCATCTAAATCTACCACATATATTGTTGATCAAGACTTATGTTGACATCACCCTACTACACGGAAATATCTATTTGGTTATGACTCTGTCTCACTCATACCACTGAGATTATCTAGGATGACATGACGTGAGTAAAGTGCCACATGGAAATCCATGGATTTCATGGGGATTCTAGGTCTTTTGGTTTTTCCACTCGCACGAGTTCTTTTATGGACCCAACAATTGAGCCAATTACACAATCTTTTGGGTTTGGGTTGACAAGTAGATTTCAAAGGTTGAAGCAAGGTACACACAAGTCTTAATATTTGTTAGGATGCACAAGATCTTTCCATGTGGTGATTTTCATGTGTACCATGGCACGTACGATGACATCATTAATGACAATAGGGAGGCATAAAAAATAATCATATCTTATCATGTATGCATGATGATGTCAACAAAATGTGAGTCATTGAGACACATGAGGGCTTTCTATGTATTGCATGACACTGGCACGATGAGTATTATGCTTATGTTTCAAGTCTTGTTTAAGTCTCAAGGTCAAACTTCAAATATGATTAAAGTGAATTTTATAAATCCTTCAAGTCCATGATCCTGGGTAAATTCTACACTACACATTGTCTCTTACATAAGTCTATTCACAAACATGACTACTTAATTAATATCATTTGATAACACCTGACAGGTGCCTAAAATGACATGCTTTCAACAATCGTCTATACCTATTTGCTTGTCATTTTACATTAATCACTTTCCATTTTTATACTTCCATTATCCAATTCACCTCATCTGTCACCAAAGGTATGAATCCTACCCCATATGCCATTACTACATTATTTTTGCATAATTCTTAGGAAGGAGCTCATTACTATCAATCACTAGCATTTTTGCATAGGAATCTAGTAGCTACAACACTCCAAGTAGTTGGAACACCTCTCTATTGCAACTCCAAGTTGATATCGTTTCAGGTGCAAAGCAAGTTGTTGCAATTTCGGGCGCAAAACCCAACTGCTACAACTCAAGGTGCATCTGTGGTTGCTACAATTCCAAAAAAAATAGTTACAACCGCAAGCACTATTTTCATGCCGCGACTCCAGAACAAAACCCAACTGCTACAACTCAAGGTGCATCTGTGGTTGCTACAATTCCAAAAAAAATAGTTACAACCGCAAGCACTATTTTCATGCCGCGACTCCAGAAATAGCTCACCATCCCAGCAGCCAATGTTTTTGCTGGAAGTTGGGAATACCATCTCCATGAGGGAAGGCAACAAAAGACAAATATGCGACTACGAAAATGGTTACCCATTGAGACAATATACACCCGTAATTGAAAGAATCGTTGTAATTGGATGAACAACCAGATTCTCATGGCTATCCATTCATTGTTTGTATAATTTTAGAACAATAGTTGTATTGTATAAAATCCTCAGCTCTACAAGAGCTGAGGGAAGGAAATTATTCTGGAAATTACATTTTGTTGTGATTGTATCTTTTCAAGCTACAACAATATAATTTTGGTTCTGACTTTCTAGATTGTATCTTTTCAAGCTACAACAATATAATTTTGGTTCTGACTTTCTAGTTGCGCATTGATGTATTGATTTCTCGTGTGATTTTGGTTATGTAGCCCAGTACCTTGCCTAAGGGTGTAGGGCCCTCTCCTTAGTCAGGTACTTCCTGTAACAATAGTTTTAGAATTATCATTTTACTTATGTTCAGTTGTTCTATTGATTAGCTTCTTTCAATTTTTGTAATTCCAGTTCCATAACTTTACTCACATGTTGTGTATGAGTTTTGGTTTGTTGTTGTTCTAGAATCATAGTACAACTCTCATATTTCAAAATTATCTTTCAATCTACTATCATTCCCAATCTACATAATAGTGTTATGATTTATGAGTGGTTTGGTTTTCTAAGTTCAACATCTCGTAACGTCGCAATCATTTTGCACTTTTCATTTCTATAACTCGTGTCTCTTCAAGTTTTGGTTATAACAGAATTTAGTTGTTGTGATTCGTGTTGTTGTAACTCAGTTAGATTTCTTTTGTGCTGCAACTCACGTTGATGCAACTCTTCTTGCAGCTGCACTTAGTGTGTTTATTATCTAATTCTCTTTAGTTTTAGTCTTTACAATTTTGGATTGATGTTATTGGATTAATATTGAATGAACGAACACTTAACTGTTGCAACAATATAAGATCCTCATTATACTTGAGAGAGTCACCAATAGATGATAGCACAAGTTTCAATTCCTGCAAGAGTGATTTCGATTTTTGCAAGTGTGATTTTAATTTCACCAAGTGTGATTGTAATTTCTGCAAGAGTGATTTCAATTCCCGCAAGAGTGATTTCAATTTTTGCAAGTGTGATTTTAATTCCCACAAGTGTGATTTCAATTTTCACAAGTGTGATTTCAATTATTGCAAGTGTGCTTTAATTTCCACAGAGCAAATTAGGACTTAGAATTGGTTGGTGACTTAATTAAAGTATTATGAGTCTTTGAATTGTGACATTAAATCTTGTGTATTTGGAGCATAGCAAAGGAGGTCTTGGTTTCTTGGTCTTTGGTACCTTGTTCTTGATATATTTTTGGAGATGTATAACGTGATATTGTAATGGTTGAAGGAATCTATACTGAGGAATTGGTTGTTGGGTTTTCTCCCCCACGAGGGTTTCCCATGATATATCTTGTGTTCTATGGTTGTTTATCTTTTAGTGATCCTATTACATGAAATTTTTAATGAATTTTAAAGAAGATAACTGTAACTTCTAAAATTCTAACAATTGGTTTCAACGAGTTTCTTCCTCTGAATAAAGAGTTGACATCAGAGATTTATATAATGAAGTTGCAGTGGTGGATACTTGACAATGTGGTAACGAGACTCAAATAGGAGGCTAGATACATCACAATGTGGTATCAAATCTCAAATTTTTATGTGAGATGGCCTTTGAGCTGAGTTGGGGATGTTACATTCACATCCTCCAATATATTCTTCCACTCACTCTTGGGAATCATTGGACGATGCTCAAACCTAGGGTTTGTTTACAAATGAACCCTATATTGGTCCCTCACATATTTCAAATATCTACTAGCCAATGAGGTGACTCCAATTTTGTTGAAGGATTCACAAGTGGTCAATAAGATCCTTTTTCTAAATGGGATTCTGAGCATTTCATCACGTGCTTATGGTAGGCCCAAAAATATCTAATGCCTTTTCATTCATATGCTTAAAAAAATGTTTTTTCCTTCGGAACAATATGATCATTAATTTAAAATAATAAGAGAGATGTGTGTTTCAATTAGATAATAGGAGATAATTAAGACATCCATACATACCTGGTATTTTTTGTATCTTGATCAGAACAATGTTATCGTCCACCAAAAAGGTAACTGGTAGTGTTCCCTTTCTAGTAACACGCAATGATCTAGGAAATAAATTTGTAGAATCACCAATTGGTTAATCCCCACCATCATGTTCTTGGTCTAGAGTGCACTCTAAGGGTGTGTAATGGGCCCCAGAAGGTTGATTCGTCTCAATCACGGGGCTATTAGCCACAAGAGGACATCCAAAGAGCCTCGTGGGTATGTGGCTCATGGTAGGACATTGTGGTGTTTGAGCATTGTTGCTACCAACACCAGCCTCAAGAGAAAGTTGTTGAGAAGACCCGAATAAATACTATATAAAGAAAACATTTTTTATTTAGGTCATATAAAAGTAGACAATTAAATTTATAAATTAACACATGTGATAATTAACCTTTTTAAAAGTTGATGCTTACTACATATCGTTGTATATCTTCCATAAAAACTATGCATCTTTGTGTGTTCTCCCTCGTTGGTTCACATCTACCCAATGTAATAATTTCCTTGTTTTCCTTTCTCACAACCTTTTTAATTGTCTCCATTGGGTTTAATTCAAACAATTTATCATCGCCGCCCACATTGTCAACATTAGGTGTTGATAACTACATATATCAACAAAAAAACAAGTTAATTAAATTATAAAACAATAATACAATTCACTTTAAATGGATATGGATATTCTTATTCCTTTACCTTCTCTGAGGCTGGTGTCTTCTCACGATCACCCTGCCACAACATGAGAAACATGACATATTCAAATGTTACCTTACAATATGAGAAGCATGAGATATTAAAATGAATGTTAAGATAAAAATAAGATTCATTAAATAGAGGTTGGTTGAAGTTATGGTGTTAACATCCATCTTATACAATGGATCAACATTCATTTTCATTCATCCTCATATAAACACCATTCATATGTGCATAATTTGTCTAAAGACATACCTCTATTTAAAATTCTCATCTAAACCATATTTTCATCAAAGAGAGAAATGTCATTCTTTATTCCATAAACACCCTAATATGTAACTACTATCAATTGTATGCAAATAAAATAAAATTAGCACTTTCACCAAATGCTCATTATTTTGGTTTAATAATGAATTAGATTGAGAAGGGTGACATGTGCCTAAAATGGCATACTTTCAACACCTGTCTATACCTTTTTTCTTATCATTTTATGTTAGTCAATTTCCTTTTTGATACTTCCATTATCCATTTCACCTCATTTGTTACCAAAGGTGATCCTACCCCATACGCCATTATTCATTATTTTTGCATAATTCTTAGGACGGAACTCGTTACTATCAATCACTAACATTGTTGCACAAGAATCTAGTAGTTGCAACACTTCAAGTAGTTGTAACATCTCTCTACTAAAACTCCAATATGGTAAAGTTTTAGGTGCAAAGCAAGTTGCTACAATTTAGGGCAGAAAACCCAATTGTTGCAACTCAAAGTGCATCCATGGTCGCTGCAATTTCTGACAAAACAGTTACAACTGAAAGCATGATTTTCATGTTGCGACTCTAGAAATAGCTCACTAGCCTAGAGGTAAACACTATAGCTAGTATTTTGGAAGCAATATCCATGAGGGAAGGAGACATATGACAAATAGGTGACTACAGAAATTGGTTACCCATCGAGTCAACATACACCTGTAATTGAAAGAATTTTTGTAATTGGATGAACATTCGAATTGTCATGACTATCCATCCATTGTTTGTATAATTTTAGAATAGTATTCATATTGTATAAATTCCTTGGCTCCCCAAGAGATGAGGGGAGGAAATTATTCCAACAATTATATTTTTCTCTTATTGTATCTTTTCAAGCTACAACAATATAATTTTGGTTCTGACTTTCTAGTTGCGCATTGATGTATTGATTTCTCCTGTGATTCTGGTTCTGTATCCCAGTACCTCTCCTAATGGGGTGGGTCCCCCTCCTTAGTCATATACTACCTGTAACAATAGTGTTATAATTAACATTTTACTTCTGTTTAGTTGTTCTATTTATTAGCTGCTTTCAATTTTTGTAATTCCAGGTCCATAACTTTATTCACATGTTGTGTATGATTTTTGGTTTGATGTTGTTCTAGAATCATGGTATAGCTCTCATATTTCAGAATTATATTTTGGTCTGATGTCATTCCCAATCTACATAATATTGTTATAATATATGAGTGGTTTGATTTTCTAAGTTCAACATCTTGTAACGTCACAATCATTCAGTGATTTTCATTGTTACAACTCGTGTCTCTTCTTTGGTTATAACATAATTTAGTTAGTAATATTCGTGTTGGTGTAACTCAATTAGATTTCTTTCGTGTTGCAGCTCTGTTCCTGAAACTCACATTGCTGCAACTCCATTTGTAGCTGCACTTAGTGTGTTTATTGTCTAATTCTCTTTAGGTTTAGTCTTTACAATTTTTGATTGATGTTATTGGATTAAATATTGAATGAACAAACACTCAATTGTTGCAACAATATAAGATATTCATTATAATTGAGCAAGTCACCAATAGGTCATATCACAAGTTTCAATTCTTGCAAGAGTGATTTCAATTTCCGCAAGTGTGATTTTAATTTCCACAAGTGTGATTTTAATTTCCGCAAGAGTGATTTCAATTCTTGTAAGAGTGATTTCAATTTCCGCAAGTGTGATTTTAATTTCTGTAAGTGTGATTTCAATTCTCACAAGTGTTATTTCAATTCTTGCAAGTGTGATTTAATTTCCACAGAAAATTATGCCTTAGAATAGGTTGGTGACTTAATTAAAGTATTATGAGTCTTTGAATTGTGACATTAAAGTGCTACAACACCATAGTCAAAACAACACTCATCTTGCATAGATTGTGCCAGACAATTTGCAAGTTCCATACAATCCCTATATTGATAATTAAATGTACAACTCTTCATTTTCTTACTAATTTAATTAGAAAGTAATTGAAAGGTTCATCATTTTTGGCGCCATTGCTGGGGAACTGTCAAAAGAAAGTAGTGTTGTTTAAATTGTGTGGATTTTTCTTCATTTCATTAGAATCGATGTTATAATTTCCTTTAAATAATTTGTAGGATGATTTTCTAAGTCTTTTTCGATTCCCAAATCTCGAGATCAACAGGGTAGATTTATTAACTATTCCAAAACCCCCCAAAAAGATAATAGTGTAGGTCAATCACAAAAGGGGAAGGAGCAACATCAAGTGAATTACTTATCACCCAAAACAAGTTTCCTTTCCAAAAAGTAGCCCGAAGCATATCCTAGAGTATCATAGACTGTGCAAGGATATTTGTACTCCAAGATCCCATTGTTAGAGGAGCATATCAACGAGCAATATCATTATGAAGATTTCCTTTTTCCCGACGCACCTTCTGAAGCAAAGGAAAATCCTCGTAAATATATGGAACACAAAGTTGTCAAAGAGGAACCCATGAATTTTAGATTCCCAATTAGAGAAACCAATGAGGAGACCAAGATGAACATCCCTCATTCTGCCTTGCCAAAATTTCATGGGATATCTAAAGAATGTCCTGATACCTTCCTCTTTGAGTTTGATGCACTTTGCAGAAGCTACGACTATGCGACAGATGCCCATAAATTGAATCTCTTTCCTGCCACACTTAAGAACATTGTGTTACGATGGTTCATGGGCCTCATAAAGGATAACGTCTTCTCGTGGGACCAAATGAAAAAGAAATTTTTAGACAAATACCAAGACTATTGCAAAGACAAGGAAAGAAGGGAAGAATTCTTCAAAATGATGTAGCATGAAGATTGGAGCTTGGAAGATTACATCGAGCGATTCACTTACAACCTACAAATGGAAAAACAAGGATACTTGGCTCCTGAAACGCAACATGTATTACTTCTAAGAGGAATCTGAGACGATTTAATATAACTCCTCAACCTTATGGGATGGGGAGACATCTCTCAGCTAGAATAAAACACTATCTTGGAACTTTGTCGTAAGTATTCCAACGGCACATCTAAAACAAGAAAAGGGCCAAGAGATATGTTGGAAAAAACATGAAATATTGCTAGAAGTTGAGTAACGAGGGAAAAAATTGGGAACATTTTAGAATATTTTAAGATAGATATGCTTAGTTCTATGAGCTCCCAACTAGATACACTGCAGATGAAGAAGAAGTAGGAGGAAATAGAATGAGCATTGGCTATCTTTTTCCCAAAGTGTAGAATGAAGCATCTAAAGAGAGAATGTTCGTTGGATCAGATTGAGGTCTATGGGAGATGCAGCGAGGACCATGGTACACATATTTTTCCATCCTTTCCTGGATTAAAGGCCATCTATAAAAAAGCTGAGGAGCCAGAACAATTATTATACGTCTCTCAAAAGTGACCCTAGCAGCCTAAACCTCAAGGTATGATCCAAGATCAATCACAATATTTTGATTCATATTGGAGTAACCCTTCAATGAAATATTCTTCTCAACCATGGGTAATGTTGTAACACCCTGTTTCCCCTAGTCTATAAAAATAACTATATTGGCCAAGAA
>CBVK0101020640.1:0-10103 GCA_900067695.1 Picea abies
TCATAAGCACATGGGGACCACTTTCCAAGGTACCCAAATCTCAACATGGGCAGTAGGTCTGGGTAGCAGGCAAGAGGTACGGGCAACATGTAAGAGGCCTGGGTAGCCAACATGGAGATCTTGGATAGGTGAAGAAGGACTTTTACCCAGAGATCTAGGCCATAAAGGAAAACACATAGGACAAAGAAGGACTTTTGCTCATGTGCCCGACTCATCCACTTTGGAGCAAAGAAGGACTTTTGCTGAAGTGCTTGAGTCACGAAGTACTATGATTCAAGGGGATCTCGGATGTGTGAAGAAGGAATTTCATCCAAAGATTAAGGAATGCCAGATCTATTGGAGTCAGTGACTCATAGATAGAGCAAAGAAGGAATCTTTGCATAACGAGATCTTAGCAAGGGGTGAAGAAGTATTTTCACCTAGAGATCTGTTTTGTCTAAAGGAGAAGAGAAGTCAACAGGGCAAAAACAGACAGATCTGGTAACTAGGACATATCTAGGCAGATTTGAGCTCTAGGACTTAGCTGTATTTCTTTTCTTAGTGGATAGAAGACATGACGGGGACACGTGAGTTGTTCACCAGTTGGTCAGAGACGAACTTAGATCTGCATGTGGAGCTTGTCACCAATGCCAAGTGTGGTGTAGAGGGAGTTGGGATAATTAGGTTCCAGCTGGAGTCAGGAGGTTCTTTGGAGTTGGCAAATGTGTTGTGGATCTTAAAATGAATTTGCTCTCAATTTTGACAATGCAGGACAGTGGTGCGCCATCTCTTTCGAGGATGGTCGAGTTCTTATTCGGCTGAAGGGATTTGACATAGATTTAGCTCGAGTTCTTGGTTTCATAGAGGCAAGGTATACAGGTTGCAAGGCAAGCATGTAGGTGGATCCAAGGGGATCTTCGATCATGATTCGATGTCAGTGACAAAGGACGAGGAGCAACTGGCTCCGAAGGGTGAGCAGAGTTCACAGACTTCCAGCGGGAGGAGTCAACCTTTAGATGGGAAGAGGGAGTTAGCCCCTTCCAGTTCTGTTAGGAAACCCTGTTGGTATGAACTGACATTGATGGATGCTCAGGAGCATGAGGAGACTCCTAGGAGCACATTGAGGGAGAGCAGGCCTTTGACGAAGTTTCCAAACTTCAGGGCACTGATATGTTATGTCATTGAGGAGGTAACAGTTCGGCAGGAGCAACAGGATGCCTCATTACAAGATGATGTGTGCGACATTGTGCTAGGGTCGGGGGAAGAACCAGTTCCAGGTGGCTCTTCGAGAAGTACCTTCCTCGCTAAGAGGGAGTGTTGATGTTTGTAGCATCGAACATGTACTTCCACATCAGTTTTGTGTCTAACATGTGGAAGTTGTCCTTAATACCTCTCAAGACTGAGGAAATTCACTTGAATAAAGTTATTATTAAAGTGAATGTCTTTTTATAATTGATGTGCGTTTAATTTAATGAAATGCCTAAGTATTTGGCATTAATGAATTAAATTAAATCCTAGCCATTGATCTAAAGTGTTGGTGAGATCTAATCTCATCCATTTATCACTTTGGAGATCTAGGGTTTTGGATTTAGGGTAAACTCAACATTATGAAAGGCAACTAAGGTGAGAGGAGGAGAAACACACATAGAGTGAGATAGTGAGATCTCATTGTATTGGATGGAGAAGGACTTTCATCCAAGTGTGCAGGGGGAGGGTCTAAGGAAAGGAGCAAGGGGCAACAAAGGAGTAGCAACCAACAAGATTGAAGGATAGATCTTGAGGTGTGATAGGCTAGGCTATTTTGTTGTTTTGTATTTTCCTCAGGTGGGGCATTATCCCAGGACAGGAGCTCAGATTTTATCTTAATAAAATCATCACAGTATTGGTTTTCCCTTGGGGGCTTTTTCAGGGGTATTTACCTAGAAAATTACGTGTGCTAATGTGTTTGGTTTCTTCTTTTGCTTCGATTGATTTATTTATTTAGATCGTTAAAACTCAGCCATGTTTTTTATTTAGTAAATCTGCGTAACAAGGTTATTATTGCAAGGTGTTTTCTAGGAAATAAATTGTCGGGTGCTGGGTCTGAAATTTAACATTGTAGTCAAATCTAACTGTTGTTATAATTTTTCCAACCAAATAAATGAAAAAGGATTGATACTTTCTCCAAGTTTTCACTGAAAGAATGCTTGCTGGACTTGAATTGCACTTGGAATATGGTATAAAATCATTGTTTCCCACACTTTTTTGCCTTTCTTTTCAAAAAAATCTATCTTCAACCTTATTAATGCATCCAAACCAGTGTGTTGTAAATGAGAAACAACAACAGTTAGGGTTTGGAAGAGTTATATAGAGAAGGAAAAACAAGTTGAAGGCATCACCACCTTCCCCTTTCTATAAAGAAGAAAAATTGTGTTTTCTATTGTTTTTATTTTTTGTTTTTACAAGGATGCGCCCTCTATGGGGATGTCCCAAAGTATCCCCAAGAACCAGGAGCATCCCATTTTGTAGGGGATATCCCCAGTGAAGTTCCCAAGTATTGAGGATGTACAAAGGATAACATAATGTTAGTTTTCCTGTTGCTTGGAGAATGTTTGACCCTTGTTGTGAGAGGGACACATTAGTGGGAGAGAGTCTCATAAGGGTGTATTCTTTCATCGCACATTTTCGTCTAGTTTTTTGACACTTGGATTTACTTGGACTAGGAAGGTGCACTACTTATTCAATGGTAGCCACAAATCCGAACACTATGGCTAAAGCAGAACACTATTCTTGCACTCAAAAATAAAAAGATCGAAAGAATCAAACCCTCAACCATTCGATAGAGAGAGACCCTAATGACAAGATTATCAAGTCAAACTTAATCTTCAAAGATACTTTCTCTTCGAAAAGAAAATATTTAGAGGAAGAAAACTAGAATCTAGACATTACCAAGGACCTCATTCAATAATGCCTCATCAAACAATAATGATTTAGAAGACAAGGAGGAAAATAACAAAAACCCTAATGTTGGGCAATGCCCAATAATCATATAGGAGATTTTGGTCGCATTGAGGACAATGAGTCTGCCAAGGAGGGGAGACATTTTAGAGTTCCAATTTTTTTTTGGATAAAACACTACTTTTGTCGCATGGAAAATAAAATATGTACATAGAGGGGAGGTTAACTTATTACAACAGTGCTACAATAAGGTTCGAATAGGCACCGTCAGATACATTTTTGGCATCTTGTAATAGAAAAACAATGAACACCTTTGGTTTGGTTTGGGCACTTACCTCATCAAACTATAACATTTGAAAAGCAGAGACAATAGATATATCTCCTTCATAAATATGCTTATGGTGAGGTTTCCAGAGAGAATAAAGAGTTACACTCCATACGCAATGCCATAGGCCAACATAAAAACTGAGAAGGAGTGATTTACCATTTCTAATCAAAGTTGCCCTTTAGTGGATGATTACTTGAAACAATTATGGAAATTTCTGCTGCTCTAATCTCCAACATTGTTGATTAAACTAGCTCTCCAAGAAGATGTGTTTGTGTCTGAGTTTTGTCCCGAAGAGGGCACTTGTCATTAACGAATGCACTTTTAGCAAGCCTAGACTTTGTATAGGCTAAGTTGTAGGAAACGCATACTTGGGCCATGTCCTAGTACTTGAAATGCATGGAAATGCTGAAACTGGTACGAAACGACTTGGAAACACCATCAACCATACTATACGACGTTTTGAAATTTGAAAACGTCGTACGGTATGGTCGACGACGTTTCCAAGCCATTTCGACCATTTCTAGTGATGTTTTGTTAGGGTCCTAACCTCCCTAACCCCTAAAGTAGATAAACTACTATGTCTTACTATGTAATGAAGGCTGTCATTAGTAAATAAGGCCTATGTAGTAGTGTGATCACAACTATTTTAAGAAGGATTACTAGAAGGTTCCGCCTACTAGAAAGTTCCTTCTCTATAATGTTCTTAGGGGATAAGAGTAGTATATATATAGAGGTAGAAGCATTGTAAAAGATGTCTTATGGAATCACTTGTAATCTAAATTCTGCTCTATTGAAGGTTTCCCCCTCGAAGAGGCAAGTGAACAGTGCTTCCATATTATTAAAGGTATCTTATTTTGGCTCATATTGTCAGTGTTCCCTATTATTCTGTTTCTTTCTGCAATATATCTAGATAATATGTGTGCTCTTGCTCCGAATATTTCTATTTGGTGCCTTATAAGTGGTATCAAAGCACTTTCCTCGACAACTTTTAAATATTTTTTTTTTCCAAGCTAGAGATGTGTTTCGACGTCTATAAAGAAGACATAGATCTGTCATTAAGCGGGTAAACCTACGGTTGGGGAAGCATACACGCAGGAACTACTAGAGGTTTCACTTGGTTGGAAACCCTTGTAACCCTTGTTGGTTCCCCTTCAAGTAGTACTGCATCAGACAACACCTGTACACATAATTTCACTTCCATGTACCCTCGGGTATATCAGAGGTCTTGTAGGTATCTGAAACTAGCCTTGGATCAACCGCTTAATCGTCTGACTGCTATAGTGGCATCAAGAACAACACTCGGGAAGAATACTCTTTTGTACATGGGAAATCAGGTAGTATGACTAAGCATATGGTCGACACTCCATAGTTAGAGCCCCGAGATATTGGGCTGAGTACTACTATTGGAGCCTGCAAGTATGTCCGAGAGCTATAGCACAGGCCACTCCCTTGTCTTTAGGAATCCTCAAAACCCTACTCCTTGCTACCAGTCTAGAAATGGTGTTGAAATTTTGCACATTCAATCCTTGGAAACCCTGCTTCATGCATATGGGTTGCAGAATTTCTACACAGTCTTCAATATTCAGAATTTGGGCATTCCGTTAGCGCAATATTATTCAACTAGGAGTATAATTATGCTGGAGTAAAAAGGAAAAAAGGAGAGTATAAAGTGGTCCCATTGGCACCCTTGTTTGGGACCTATCTCAATAGATTCCTTGCTTTGCGCTAATCGTAGTGGTACCCCTCTTTCATAAGCCTTTTTTTGTGTGGACCCACCCACCCTATTACTGCCTGCTTATCTCACCTAGTCCAAAAAACAACATTGATCACATTTTTACAACTCTCCATTAAGCCTTTTTGTATGGACCCACTCACCCCCTTCTACTGCTCACCTATCCCTCTTACTTGTGCACCCTCCCCAGATGGCAACAACCCGAAACCAAGAATATGGCAACCGCATTGCTTCTTTGGAAGAGTCCTATGCTAGCTTGCAGACCCAATTCAAAGAAGCTCAAGTTAATACTGATCAAAATTTTATTGCAGTTAATTCCCAACTTGCTACCATTAATTTCAAGCTAGCTAGACTTGACAACCTCCCTGCCCAGATGTCAACCCTGTCAGCGATTCTTGATAAATTCAGGGGCTTTGACTCCCCAAAACAACCTTTACACCAAGAGGGAGTTGAATGATCCCATTCCATGGAGCTTCATTCTAACTCCTTTGCCAGCGATCCGCGCCTTCCTAAAGTGGATGTGAATAAATTTGATGGCTCTGACCCCATTGGCTGGGTCACTCAAATGGAACACTATTTTTTATTGCATGGTATCATCGACGACTTAATGAAACTTCATGTTGGTGTCCTCTGTTTAGATCCAGAGTGCTAGCAATGGTGACAATGGCATAAGAATTCCCATCGAGGTTATATTGGTTGGACTCAATTTGTCGCTGATCTTTATGAACATTTTGACACAGACACTCATCTTCTGGGCCATTTGGCCAAGCTTAAACAATCAGGTACAATTGAAGACTACATCACTACTTTTAAGCAACTTGCTTTCCGCACCGAAGGAATGTTGGACACCTTTCGTGAATGCTTTATTAGTGGTCTCAAGGAAGATATTCGTGCTCATGTCTTTATGAATCACCATAAGACGTGGCTTGAAGCCAGTCACAGAGCCAAGGAAGCACAACATGTGGTGACTGTTATGCACAGTGTGTAGCTTAGGTTTAAAGGCTAAAGAATAGAGGCCAAACTGGCGTAACAGGAACCTTCCCCACCCAATGTCACCACGATGGGGAGGTTCTTTCTATTTAGGGAGGTTAACCCAGGGGAGACGTCTCCGGTAACCTGGGGTTTTGAAGAGGCTAAGGTTATAAAGTCAAGGTTAAAGTTTCCTCCTCACAGGTTACCACCAAGATCAGAAGGTCCGGCTAATCAGCCAATAAAGAAGTGTGTGCCCAAAGAGAACACCTGCCCGGAACAAGACAACAATAAAGAATATATGCAGGCTATAATTCAGTGGGTTAGTACTTCATATGACTATCTGATATCGATTAATAAGCAATGCAAAACAATAGATATCAATGAGGTCAATGTTTTATCAATTAGCTATGAAAAAGCATCAATTCATCAATAACTATCAAGATGATTAAGCCAACAATGTATCCAACCAACACTTTACTCAATAAATGCTTTAGATCATCATCCAATTGCTTATAGAAGACAAATGTTGCGTCAAGATGAGATAACCAACTATGACGTCAGCGTTAATTAGGGTTAGTTTGTTAGTTACCACCATCCTGGCTGACCTGGCTGCTTCTTTCATGGCCACTTGATGCTCTTTAGCGGTGATATTTATTTGAGGGCCTTCTATGAAGTGGTCTATATTGTTTACTTGTTGATGGTCACTACTATTGTAAGGACACTCATGTTCCCAATGTGCCTCACTGCATTGAAAACACCAAGGATTTTCATCCACAATGACGGTGCTTGGGAATTCTATGTCTTTGAAAACGTCTTCGTTCCATTTGACGAAATTACTTATTCTTTGTACTGGATAGCCATCTTCATCCAAATCTTCAGAGATATTAGAGGCATCGTCGGAATAATCACCACAATTTGTGTCCTTTTCTGTCAAGGGAAAAGTGGGGCAATCTCGAAACGAGTAAGGATCCATTGAAAAGGGTGTTTGCTCATCTTTCTCAGAATGACCAATTTGTAATAATGTGGGAATCTCCTTAGAAGGCAATTGGTCATTTGAGTCCTGCTTTTCTAGAAAATAAATTTCTAACATTTCACGAATCCTTTTAACCCTTTGCAGGATACAAGACATACTAGTGCTTGGATCGGTTTCTTCAGACTTATCGACTTCACTCATATCTTGGTCTTCCAACATCGGTGTGTCCAAGACAAACAAGGCATCTTCAAAGTTAGTTTTTTTGTGAGTGGGCATGCCCAAATCCTCGGATGGCTTATGTTGTCTCGAGGCATTCAGAACATTGTTTGTGTTTGAGAAAGCTGTGTTCCATTTCCTTTTGGGAGGCATGAGTTTTACTTCAAGAATTTTCGGGAATTTAGGCTCAGCTTTGGTGACATTCTCATCACTATATTCCTTGGGGTCATTATCGTGCGAGAGATTGACTTGATGGATGTAGTCTTCGAACTCAAGGTTCTGCTCAATCTGGCAAGCAAAGTCTTGTGCTTCTTCTAGAGTCGAGGGTGACTGATCTTTGAGAGTGAACTGCAAGACTCCTTCCAACGAGTTCAAGTAGTGTTGGAGGACAACTTCTTCTGAGAAACTAGGCCCGATCTTCTTGAGTAAAAGGTTGAACCTATCATTGAAATCCCTAATGCCCTCACTAGAGGCTTTGCAAATATTAGTGTATTGAGAGTAAAGGGAATCCATGCTTTCTTTTTTACACCAATCTTTCTGGAAGGCTTGTTCAAGATCTTCAGGGCTTTTGATGCTTCCTTTCGGGAGTCTGTTAATCCATCTTCTGGCATTTCCGGTGAGTGAGCTCACAAAGAGCCTTAAAAAGACATCAGGGTGTTCTTGTCCGGATTGGTGAAACTGGAAAGCATCGCAAAAGTCTGTCCAATGAGAGTTGCCATAGGATCCATCTTCCCCTGAGAACTTAGGTATCCAGGACTCGACCTTCTTGGGTAGATCATGTAACCCCCCTTGGGTGTTAGGTAAGCTTAAAGGACCAAAGAGTTCTTTGTGAGACCATTTGGGAGAACTTACAGGGGTGACAGGATTTGTGGAGGTCACAGTAGTAGATGAAAGTATATACTGATGCCCACTACGAGTCGTCATTTGCTATTTGTGGAGTCGCCAGATGATTTGCTTGAAATCATCAAAGAAAAGGGAAAACACCCTAGTGGAGTCGCAAGGTAAGCTTGTAAGATAAGGCTCTGAGGCAAGGCTTACCGAAAAGGTTTGTCGTCTGAGGAGAATTGACTCAGTGATCCCCGACAACGACGCCAAAATGTTATCGCACAGTTTGTAGCTAGATCAAGAAAGGCTAAAGGATAAAGGTCAAACTGGCGCAACAGGAACCTTCCCCATCCAATGTCACCTCAATGGGGAGGTTCTTTCTGTTTAGGCGAGTTAGCCCAAGGGGGACGTCCCTGGCAACCTGGGGTTTTGAAGAGGCTGAAGTATAAGAATCAAGGCAAAGTTTCCCCTTCACAGGTTACCACCCGAGGTCAGATAATCCGGCTAATCAGCCAATAAATGAAGTGTATGCCCAACTGAAAACACCTGCCCGGAACAAGACAAGAGCAAAACAATGTATATATATGCAGGCTATACTCAAAGGGTTAGTACTTCATGTGATTATCCGACAATTTATATGTAAGCAATGAAACAATAGATATGAGATGAACGTTCTGTCAATATAGCAATGTAAAATATCAATTCACCAATAACTATTGAGATGATGCAGCAAACAACATATCCAATCAATCATTTACTCAATAAATGCCCTTAATCATCATCTAATTGCTTATTATCGACATTTGCTGCGTGAAGATGAGATGACCAACTGTGACGTCAGCTTAATTAGGGTTTCAAGAATTAAAGTTTTAAGAGTTTGTTTTGGACACTATGACCTCAACGTTGTGTGCCTAAGATTAGTGCCTAAGGGTATATGGAGTCAATAAAGGAAAGGACGCAAAGTTGAAGGGGTAATAGGCTAAAGATGAGAGGGAAGGGTTCTAGAGTGCTGCAATGGCAGGGCCCTAGAATCAAAACCCTAGGGGAAAGAGGCTCACTCCGGTGTTGCTTAAGCAAGGCCTCGTGCTCTTTCCTTCTTCTTTAGGTCAAACTTGGCAAACGACTAGCATAAGAAGAGGGTTAAAACAAGAGGATTTAATGAGGGAGAGTGTTGTAAAGACAAGGCTCTATCACTAAAACCCTAAGAGATGGACGACCCTAGGTGTAGATAACCTAGGCCTAGGACGTCACCCTCCTTCTAACCTTTAAAATCAAAACTAGCTTAAGGGAAGAAGTTAGATGAGTGTAGCAAAGGCTAGGCTCTATCTTCCTCCTTCAATGGCTGAATATTTCTCTCTAAGGGGACATATGACAAGGACCTACTTGTGTGCTTGTCACCTAGGGTTTTAAAATCAACAAATTTATAAGTTAATGCAAGAATACTAACCTACAACCATTCAATCAAGAAGTTTTGCAGGAAAAACACTTACATATCATGAAGAAAAGCATGTGCAAACCCTAGTTGTAAACCTTCCTCAAGAGAAATGCCAAAATGTGCCAAGAAAAGCCTCCCATCAACAAGTGCGCCTCACTTTTAAAGACCAAATACCCAATAAGGGCGCAAAAATCAGACCTCACAAGTGTGAGTTGTTGTGTTATTATCAAATGAGGGGAAAACATCCTCAATATATAGTGTATCATGACCTTTTAATCAATTTTAGGTCATTAAAAATAGCCGACAAGGCTACAAACCAAAAATCATACTGTTTTACATTGAACTGTCAAATAAAACCCTAAATGAGCAATAAGCAAGACGTCAAGCCCTCCTGGGGGAGACGTTGCCCCCTTTTAGGGAAAAATACAACACAAAATGACAAATGTTGGCCCTCTTTGGGCCTCCAAACTCTGCCACATGTGCCAAACTGCCCTGTCAAACTGCCATGCATTGGAGATGACGTCAAGGGCTCCTAGATGACGTCCTGGGCCATCAAAGGGACACGTTCCACCTGCAGTGGGTCAACCCCCCTGGGCTGGGCATAGCCAAAACGTCCTGGATGAAACGTCCTTCTTCTTCTCACGTGCAAAGGCTCGACCAATCACTGTCCTGTCTCTGCCCCTGATGGGGTCTCAACAACCATCTG
>CBVK0101020641.1:0-10103 GCA_900067695.1 Picea abies
GTTGTTGCCCAGACATGTTGCCTGAAGCTGCCCGGGACTTCCCGCAACCTCTTATTATTGCCCAGGTACTTCTCTGGGTTGCTCGAGCCCTTGCTGGGCACTGCTAGTCTATCTCATTCTGCTGCTCGGTAAACCTATCCACTGCCCGGGGTATTTGTCCTAACTTTTGTGGGTTGCCTGGATGCCCTGTTGGCCTGCCCAACTGCCCTAGCTCTGTGCTCGCTATCCCAGCGGCCCTGCTGGCAATTTTGGCGACAAGTTGTCTTACGTGGCAGCTCAGTTGTTGATTTGGCAGTTGGTTGCCTTACGTGGTAGCTCAGCCACTGATTTGGTGATTGTTGGTATGTGGCGGTTGTTGGCCCAGCCGGTGGCTGCCTCTGCACACGACCACCTTCTTAGTCACTCACCTATCGCCCATGCTCCTGACTATCGTGGCCTTTCTATGTTGTTGGCAATAGATACCACACACAGCCTAGTCGAACCCTGTTTCTTCTATCGACCTCTACGCTAAGTTCCCCGCACAGCTCAGCCGTCAATTTCAGCGTGTGCAGTTGTCTCACACTACTGGTAGTTGCTTACTTGATAGCCGCCGCAACCTGCACGCTAGATGACAACTCTCACACTACACGGTGGATCTTCTCCAGTCGTTGTCTAGCCGAATTCCACACTCCACCTGTTGTCTGTCGCTTCCACCGAGCCTATTGTTACTGCAGCCCACGACTGTAATCGCCCTTGACTATTACACCCACCATCGATGGCTTTAGCCCCGAGCTTGCGGCTCCTTTCTTTACCCGCGACTGGCGACTTCTTTGCTGGTCGATTCCTTCGTGTGCAGCAATCTGCAGCCCACGATCTTCAACGCCTAACACACACATGCCCAATTACTTGTACCAGTCGACGGCTCCTAGCTCCACACGATTTATCTCAGTCCAACGATCCAGCATCGATTCTGCAAGCTAATTACTCAGCCACTCAATCCAATCTCCTGTTGGCTTCTCGACCTCAGCAGATTGCGGATCTGCACAGTCACTTTGGTACGTTGTACGACATGGTCGAACGACTGTAATACGACAACCATACGGTTGCCTTACTCCCCTTTCTTTTATTTACTCTTCTCTGCAGCTGCAAGTTTAAAAATAAATACCGCAGAATATAAAAAAAGTTGCTGCAAAAATCCGATCTCACGCAAATTTGGCTTCCTCGTCAGAGTCCAAGCTCTGATACCATGTTGATTTCTGCAAACCTAACACCCGACCATTAATTGCAAGCAAAACTAATTTCACTGAATAATAGTACAGTGAGGTTATTAACGATAAATCAGCAGATGCAAATAAATGGAAACCAAACACATTGCACAAGATATTTCTAGGTAAATAACCCCTGGAAAAACCCTCTCGAAAAAACCATATATGTTATGATTTTATTAAATAAAACCAGGGCTCTCGTCCTATGATAATGGCCCTTCTAAGAAATACACTGCAGAAATAGCCTAGCCCTCCTGGTTGATATTTCCTTGTTTCCTTTCCTCGACCTCTACCCCAGCACACCTAAGTGCTCACTCACTCTTTGTACACCATCACTATGTCTCCTCCTCTCACTTAGGCTTCCTTTTATTACATTAAGTTAACCCTAAGTCCAAAACCCTAGATCTCATCCAAAGTGATCAAAGGCTGAGATCTAATCTCTCGTTCACTTTAGATCTGACAGCTAGGACTTAATCAACTCTTCACTTAACTTACTAATACCAAAACTTAGGCATTTAACTTAACTAATTAAAAGATCATTCACTTTAATTAATGACACATAAAGTGAACTTCCTAAGGTTTTTTGAGAGGCTACAAGGACGACTTCCACAAGCTAGACACCAAGCCTGTGTGGTAGTACTTGTCTGACGTTAATACCTCAACAATTATTGGCTTTATAACTCACATTTCCTAAGTTTCTAACTTAGGAAATTAATATTTCTTTTGATGATTTCTCTTGAACCTTCTAGAAAGATCTCAAAGTGGAAATAGAGTGAAGATGAAATTATAAAGTGTTGAAGTGAGGGAAAGAGGGACACACTTTGATAAAAAAAAAAAGGGTCGACTTGGATGAGGAAAGAAGGTGAGTCTATCAGCTAGGAGAGAGGCCAAGTTTGGTTGGGTTGAGCAACAGAGAGAAGGTCGAGTTCCAGGCCGTACCAAGCAGCAAGAGAGGACCACTAGATGGGTCATACAACAACAACAAGAGAGGGCCGCTAGCTGGGTCGTACAGCAGCAGCCAAAGAGGGTCATGAGCTACGAGCAGCAACCAGAGAGGGTTGAAACATGTCGTACAACAACCAGTAGAGAGGCTCAGTAGGGTCGTACAGCAGCAACCAGGAAAGGGGCCCAGTTGGGCAGCAAGAGAGGGCAAAGTTGGGTTGTACCATTTGGGATGAGGAAGTCAAACTCAGGGCTGTAAGAAATTCTTTGTATTTGATGTTGTAATCTTTTCCTCTAAAGCCTAATAAAACCCACTCTTTGTTGGTCTTCCCCACACTAGGGTTTCCAGGGTAAAAACTGTGTAAATTTTACGTGTTTGGTTTCTTGTTTTCTGCTGTGCATTTGTGGTTGAACTCAGCTGTATTTTTCGTGCATAGTTTTCACATTTAATTATCATATTTGAAGTAAATCTGGGTTAGAAATTGTTGGCACATTAAATATGGTTGTTGGGTTTTAAAAGTTTAACATGGTATCAGAGCTCAGCCTCTGAATACAAGAAAACCAAGTGTGTTTCCAACTATAAAATCAGGAGGTCGAGTGAGCGAGGGCTTCAGTGAAATGGCAAATGTTGGGTTGAGATTTGAAGACAGACTGGAGGGCGCTTCCAACTTCAGTCCATGGAGAGAGCACATAGCTCTGGTGCTAGAAGAGCAGGGGTTCTGGGAGTTTGTTGAGGGAACCCCAGCACCCCCAACTGATCTAGCACATCTCACAACTCATACCAGAAAGGATGTGAAGGCAAGAAGGATAATTATTGATGGGGTAAAGGACCATATCATTCCTCACCTGTAAGGGAAGAAGACAACCAAGGAGATGTGGGATTCTCTAACCAAGCTATATCAATATGACAACCAAAACAGAAAAATGATGCTCAGAGAGAAACTCAGGAGCACCAAGATGACTAGGGGAGACACCGTTGCATCCTACCTCACGAAATTCACTCATATTAGAGATGAGTTGGCAATAGTAGGGGAAGCCATGGATGAGACTGAGGTGGTGAGAATAGCCTAAAGGGACGTGTTTGTCGCAAGAGTAGTGGCATGGGAGAAACTTCCCAACTGGGAAAGGCTATGGGATGACTTCACTCGGGAGGAGTTGCGAGTTGCGTCCTCACATGCAAGCCAACCAAAAGTTGAAGATGAGAGGAATCTTGCCCTAGCAGGCAAGAGAAAATCCAGAGCGAAAAAGGACTCCAGTTGGGGTCAAACCTCAAAGGGTGAAAAGAGGAAGGATTTAAGCAAAGTAAAATGCTTTGCTTGTCATAAACCAGGACACTATGCTAGCTAGTGCCTAACCAAGAAAAAGGGCAATAAGAAGTCACAAATGGCAGCTTCAGCTTCAGCAGAAGCAGATGATTTTGCAACCAGATTTGAAAATGAGTTTTCACTCATTGCATGACTTTCTAGTCGACCCAGCACTGGGGTGTGGTAGATTGACAGTGGTGCCTATAGTCACATGACTGGAGTGCGTGACTACTTCTCCAATCTGAAGGAGGAGGAGTTGGACCTCTATATTGAGATGGGCAACAATGCCAAGTGTGAGGCAGCAAGCCATGGGACAGTCACATTTCAGAGGGAGTCCAAGAAGCCACTAATGGTGAAGGACATGTTGTATGTTCCAAGGATGACGAAGAATCTGATTTCAGGTTCGGCCTTGGAGGATACGAGCTACATGGTCATATTCCAGGTTGGGAGAGTGCACATTCATCCCAAGGACTCCAAGACAGCCAAAGTGATTGGAGTCATGAGAAAGAAGCTCTATAGGCTTCAGTTCGAGCCAACCCGAGGATTGGTGAGAAGCACTTGTGACATGGACGAGTTATGGCATAGGAGGATGGCACATTTGCACGATGGAGCGCTCAACGTGCTCAAGGAGATAGTGACAGGCCTTCCAAACTTCAACACAAAACATCATGAGGTGTGCAAAGGGTGTGCATTGGGGAAGTATATCAAAACAACTTTCCCAAGCAGTGACAGCAAGTCAAGGGGCATTCTAGATTTGATACACTCAGACATATATGGGCCCATGTCTTTAGTATCCTTAAGTGGGTATGAATATTATGTCACCTTCATCGATGACCATTCAAGGAAGACTTGGATCTACTTCATGAAGACCAAGGACGAGGTCTTCAGTCAGTTCCAAGAGTTCAAATCTCTTGTTGAGAACCAGGCGAGAAGGAAGATCAAGACACTAAGATCAAACAATGGAGGTGACTACACCTCAAAGGCCTTCAAGAATTTTTGTGCAAGTGCTAGGATAAAGAGGGAGTTGATTGTTTCGTACAACCCTTAGCAAAACGAGGTGGCGAAAAGGAAAAACAGGGCCATAGTAGGGGTTGCAAAGGCAATGCTATATGATCAGGATCTGCCTAAGTTCTTATGGGCAAAGGCTTGCAACATTGTAGTCTACATACAAAACAAGAGTCCTCATAGGGTGTTGGGGAGAAAGATCCTTGAGGAGGTCTTTATAGGGAAGAAACTAGAGGTTGGACACTTCTAGATATTTGGATGCCTAGTCTACTGTCACATCCCTTCAAAGAAGAGGTCGAAGCTCGAGGCCACTGCTAAGAAGGGGATCTTTGTTGGATACAATGAAACTTCTAAGGCATACCGAGTCTACATTCCATCATTGAGAAAAGACAGTTGTCAGGAGGGATGTAAAGTTCGAGGAGGATAGAGCCCTTAGGAAGGCACATGATACTGTTTCAATAACAACAGAGGAATAGGAGCTTGAGACTCAGAAGGAAGAGGAGACACGGGTTACAGGTACAGAGATAGGTACAAGTGTTCAAACTTCAGAGCAAGATGAGGAGTAGGAGGCTCCTCTAGTACAGGATACTCCTTCCACATCCAGGAGGAGGAAGACCAAATGGGATGAACAAACTCTGAGAGAGGCTCAGGAGTACGTGGGTGCTCCTAGAAGTTTTGTCAGGGAAAGCATAGCACTATAGGGATTTTTCAGCTACATGGCTTTGATGAGCGAATTGTTAGAGGTCGAGCCTTCCATCTTTCAGGAGGCATCACAGCAGCAGGTATGGCGAGATGCCATGATGGAAGAATATGCTTCCATCATGAAGAATGACGTATGGGAGGTTGTGCCACGGCTCGAAGGGAAATCAGTGATAGGCTTGAAGTGGATCTACAAGATCAAGCACGCTGCAAATGGCAATGTGGAGAAGTTCGAAGCTAGCTTTGTGGCTAAGGGGTTCTCTCAGAAAGAGGGAGTTGATTATGATGAGACATTCTCCCCATTAGCTAGGTACACTTTGATCAGGGTTTTGATCTCTATTATAGATGAGATGGGGTGGAGGATCCACCAAATGGACGTGAAGACGACATTCCTTAATGGCATCATTGAGGAAGAGGTGTACATTGAGCAACCAGAGGGTTTTGAGGTGCAAGGGAGAGATTCCCACGTGTGCAAACTGAAGAGAGCTTTGTATGGGCTCAAGTAGGCTCCCAGGTTGTGGTATTCGAGGATAGACAACTACTTGCAGGGGATGGGCTTCACCAAGAGTGAGGCGGACTCAAACCTCTACTACATCATTATTGGAGGTGAGCCACTCATTCTTGTGTTGTATGTAGATGACTTGTTTCTCACAGATTCAGAGAAGCTCATAGCTGAATGCAAGAGGGACCTTGCTTCGGAGTATGATATGAAGGATTTGGGGTTGATGCACTACTTTATGGGGTTAGAGGTGTGGCAGCAAGATGGTCAAACTTTCCTAGGACTGGGAAAGTATGCAGTGGAGATTCTGAAGAGGTTTGGGATGCAAGACTGCAGGCCTATGTCGACACTCATGGTGACCAACTGGAAGAAGATTGATGCTTCCAAATCAAAGGCAGTAGATCCCACCTCATACAAGAAATTGATTGGCTCTCTTATGTATCTAGTCAACACTAGACCAGATATATGTTTTGTTGTCAACATACTCAGTCAATTCATGGTTGAGCCAAAGCGTGTGCATTGGGTGGCAACAAAACACATCCTAAGATATCTGTGTAGCACAGTTGAGTATGGGTTGAGTGACATCCAGGGAAATGGAGTGAAGTTGATGGGTTATACAGATGCAGACTAGGCAGGCAGCAAAGTTGATAGGAAAAGCACTTC
The DNA here is from genome assembly GCA_900067695.1 of Picea abies. Taxonomy (NCBI): domain Eukaryota; kingdom Viridiplantae; phylum Streptophyta; class Pinopsida; order Pinales; family Pinaceae; genus Picea; species Picea abies. The sequence goes on from CBVK0101020641.1 coordinate 6,357, forward strand.
AGGGTGTTGTTTCAGCTTGGGATCAAGAGTTGTGTCTTGGTTCAGCAGGAAACAAAAGTCATTAGCATGAGCTCTACTGAAGTAGAGTACATGGTAGCTAGCTTAGCAGTATGTGAGGCCATTTGGCCTCGAAAACTGATCATGGGATTGTTTGACTAAGAGTTGGAGGTGATTGTCATACACTGTGACAATCAGAGCTGCATCAAGCTTTCTAAAAATCCAATGTTCCATGACAGATCCAAACATATTGAGATCAGATTTCATTTCATGAGGGACTGTGCTCAAAAAGGAACAATGAAGCTACAATATGTACCTACAGGTGAGCAGGTTGCAGACATCCTCACAAAGGCCTTGATGAAAGACAAGTTTATCTTCTTCGGGGACAAGTTGGGGTGGTGTAGAACACCTTCTTCACTAAGAGGGAGTTTTAAAATTGTAGCTTGGAAGGTGTCTCAGCATAGACCTTGTGTCCAGGCATGCTAGAGACAATTAATTATTACTCATTTCAGCAGATTTTATTTTTATCCTAAGTAACTTAGGAAAAGCATAATAATTATTCATTTAATTATTATTGGCTTTATAACTCAGTTTTCCTAAGTTTCTCACTTAGGAAATTAATATTTATTTTAGTGAACTTTCTTAATTCTTCTAGAAAGTTCTCAAGGGGGAAATAGAGTGAAGGTGAAAAAGATGAAAAGGAGCTGAAGTGAGGGGGGAAGGACACATTCAAGTAAAAGAGAAAGAGGGTGATTTGGCTGAGAAAGAGGTTGACTTATTTAGCAAAGGAAGAGGGCGAGTTGGTTGGGCTAAGCAGCAAAGAGAAGGCCGAGTTCTAGACCGTACAGCAGCAGCAGGAGGCCGAGTTTACCAGGCCTTACAGCAGCTGAAGGAGGCCGAATCTGGGCCATACAACAGCAACAGAGAGAGGACCAAATTTTTGGGCCATACTGGGCTAATTCTGGGCTGTACATGGCAGAGTTAACTGGGTCATACTAAAGAAAGAGAGCTGATTTCTGGGTTGTAAGATTCTCTGTTATTTTGCTGTTGTAATATTTTCCTTTGAAGCCAATAAAAATCCCCTCTTTGCTGGTTTTCCCCACACTGAGGTTTCCAGGGTAAAAATTGTGTTAAAAATTGTGTCAGGTAACTTAAAGTGTTTTATGTGCTTGGTTTCATTTTCTGTTGTGTATTTGTATTTGACTCAGCTGTATTTTCTGTGCATAATTTTCTGAATTAAATTTCTGGGTAGTAAAATTATTGGCACATTAAATCTGTTGCTGGGTTTTCAAAAATTAACATTTTCAAGAAGAAATTAAATATTCCAAAAATAAAAACAAACTTCTATGAGCTCCATAGTGAAACTAGGAGGTGGACAAGACCTAGAACACCTTGGGAAGAAAGAATTTGTAAAGTTAGCAATTATAAAAAGGTAGAAGATGAAAAACATTTTCTTTTGGAGTGCATAGCCTACACAAAGATTAGATCTTGTCTTCAGAATATTTTTAATACCATTGATATTTATAATGTGTTAAACCCATGAAAACCAAAGTGAGCTTGGTAATCTTATTTGCAAACTATTTGATCTTAGAAACAACACAATAAAATAGAGAAATAACTTTTCTTTGTTAAGGTTCGATAGATCAATGTTGGTCTCAATGGATTATCGTCATCACCATACTATCAAAATGCTTCTTCAAAAAAAAATGTCAAACTGTCAAATACCTATTACAGATTGTATCAGCAAAAAGCATATCTGAGTATTTAGACAAAACCAAAGTTGATTAGAAACATGAAAACTCTAGTAAATTTCTAACATGATACACAAGGGACTAAACCTCTTAGGATCACAAATTGGTATTATCATGGCCTTGTGTTCTTACACTTTTGGTACTGTCATATCTGTGAATGTATATCATGTATGATTGTTGTATAGTTCAAATGCTTAACTTTTGTATGATGAAATATTGTCCTCGTGTTTTCATTGCTTTATTTTGAATTCAAGAATCCTTCAGATTGAAAGTTTGCTTCCCCTTGTCCCCATTCTTTCTATCACTGAGTCCAAATAATTTGAATAAGTTTTGATACATGGAGCAACACTGGATTCAACATAATGTGGATAATTTTGTACAGCAATTAAATTTAAAATAGTTTGTGAACTTGATGCTTGAAATAGTTTAGAAAAGTTGTGAACTAGATGCTTGAAATAGTTGCAGACATATATTTATATGTCTACAAGGCTTCGAATGAACAATAGATATGTCATTTTCCCATATGTTTTCCCTTGCATTATATACATAGATGCTTTATTTGGGAGTGTATGTCAAGTTTTTGTTATTCAGATAAGTTGGTTTTGGCACAGGTGTTGTTGGACCATTGGGGAAAAGAATGGACAATACGAAAACTCGTAATGAGATTGGTTGGGAGCCAAAGTGCCGAAGCTTCGCTGAATTTCTTCATATTTCTAGTTAGATGTAACTTTATATCGTTTCAGTGCTTGACTGGTTAAGCACTGAGCCCAAGAATTTATTGTAAAACTAAAACTCTCGTGGATTATGTGCATGATTTGGTTACCTCCTCGGAATTTATTGTAAAACTAAAACTCTCGGGGATTATGTGCATGATTTGGTTACCTCCAAAAGGGAGGAGGTGGAGCCAGGACATCTATAGTTTGGTTGATGTATTTGTTAGGTATCTTTGATTTTAGTCACAGGATATAATGGTAGAGTAACTTGTTTTATATCTTAAAAGTTGTCCCTTTGTTTCCAAGTCATCATTCATGGTTCTTCGGACACTGAATATTGGAAGAAATCATACCATGCAGAGTGTATATGTTGGTCATTAAAGACTTCCATGTACTATTTGTCTGGAAGCACAAATCCTCCATCTGCGATTAGTTTGACACTGAAAGCATTAATGTTTTTTTCCGATCAATAAGGACGCTATGCGATCTATGACTTGGAAGGCTGTCATTGCTTTAGTAGACTGGAAACATAAATAATGTGTATATTTTGCTTTATAATTTACAATTTTCATAAATAAAATGTCAATGGCATTAATGTTTTAATCTGATATAGTGATTTATAACTGTGATCAACAAACTGTCAAATTTCTTTTTTCCTTTCTTTTTATTATTTTTGTGGTTGCAATTTTGGTTCGTTTAGGTCTTTTGATAAATCATTTCTGAAATAAAGGCATGCTAACATTGATATTAAGCTTTTCTTTTTAAACTTTTTTTCCCTCTCTTTATCTAGTAATCTAGGGACTGTCAAATACATCGGCGAGCGTAGAAAATTTCTAGATTCAAACATGCAATGATATTGTTAATTCCAACTATATGTAATATTGCATGAGCGTGTATAACATTATGATTGTTTTCTCATGGCTATCATTTTTCAGTAGTTAATCTGGAGTAGAGGATGTTCACAATCAAGGTATGGCCCTGGTTTTGGTTTTCAATATAATTGTACTTCATATTTTCTATTTACATGGAGATTATAGAAGTTGTTAGCTTATGGGTATGTTTCTCTAGATTGTTTTATTATGTTAAGAAGCATGCTCTACAATACAATCGAAGGCAACTGAAGGAGATGTGTAATTCCACATGTAGTATTTATAAAAATATTTTAATGTAAAACATAAATAAAATATTTCAATATCTACTTTTAAATAATATATATATATAGTAATTGAAAGAAAAAAAATTATTATTTATAGGTGCTTTATATATATATATATATATATATATAT
>CBVK0101020642.1:0-10103 GCA_900067695.1 Picea abies
AACTAGTTTTGCTTACTTGCGACACTCATTTCCTCCTCTGTATCATAACATTCATTTGTTATGAAAAAACAAAAAAAGAAGGGTAGGAAGTGAGTACTATATTATATTTGGCAGCATTCGTGTCGCCTTTGAATAGAGCACAAAGTTATTTGAGTCCATTCATCATAATTTTGGGTTTACCATGGCCTTAGGAATCTGAGCTCGTTACAGAGTCTTCTCCACCGACTAGCTACTCTTCTAGTCCCTACAAAGAACTTCATTGATGCCTCATGCATCTCATGATTTTATCATTAGGTCTATGTTGCCAGAGTCCACCATATGTCTCATGCTCTTGTTCAAAGGAAGTCTATCAACCTGTGTCAGCCACTCCTCAAAACTCTTAACTTTGCATGTCGGCCATACCCTCATTTTGTCTTAGAATCACATGATACTTTAGTCCTGTCTTACACCCTGGCCCTACTTCCATCATTGGTAGGTAACCTTGAACCCAACAACCAACATTTCATCATTGGTCATTGACTGGGTGGTTTCCCTTGTGTTCGACGGCAAGACACCTATTCACACATTGGGATTTGTGTAGTGTCTTGGATGCCATTAGCCTTATTGGTGGTTTCCTTGCCTTTGTAAGCAGTTTTAATCATTGGCTGCTATTCAAAGGGTCTTTTTCATGTAACACTTGCACTTGGCACATGCGAAAGACGCACAGGGTCGTTGGTTTGTGAACTTGTTCTTCGTTTGATTTCCACCAAATCATGAAGCTCCCTCTTTGTACCTCATGCTGACTGATGAGAGATCCCCTAATGCTCTTCATTCAACGAGTCTATTTCCATCGACATCAGCTCATTATTTGGAAATGGGACCTAGAGTCTTATGAGTACCTTGAGGCTTGCAGTCATCAGTGGCAGGCTCTCTCACCATCAAAATTTGGGAATACATCAATGTCTCCCGATCGATGCATTCTTCAGGTGTTTGACACCGACTCCTCTATTCACACTTGTAAGAATGTACTCGGTGCCTTAATACCTACTTTCATTATCGGTAGGTTGTATCGTGTTTGTTAACGGTATACATCAATGACCGGTAATCAAATGATGTCTCATTGTGTTTGACCTCAACTCCTTTATTCACATGATGTAGACTTGCACCTTTTGCAGATTGTGTAGAAGACTTGAAGACATCACTATGTAGTTGAATATTTCTTGAGTTGTTCCTTCCTTTTCATTGGACTAGTACCTATATGACTTCAATGATCATGGGAGATCATATTGTACTCCATGGTATACAAATATCTTCATATTGGTTTTGAGACTATTTCTACAGGGCCTTGTTCATGACTATGACAACAATTGGCATGTAACCGCATTTGTATTTGCCTATTCATGGCCATATACACTTCTTTGGTATATTTTTCACATGGATCTGCAATGTATTTTTTGCAGCCATGTATGCAAAGTTAGTACATAATGTAATGAGAAATTGAGTTCGCCCAGCTGGTCCTCTACCACTCCACTTCTGGGTTATTTATAATGTATTTTGGCCATCGCAGATACTCCTCTGAACTCACACATTAGGGGGCATCTGTTAGAGTAAGATTTGCCTCACCCTATGCAATCTTGCAGAGAGGGACTTACTCCATTTCCCTATGCAGACTTACTTTCCCTGATTAATGAATCTAGAGACAAAAATAAATATTTTTCCACATGTACGCACCTTTCAAGTCATACAACATGTGTATACGTTGGCTACTCCACTACAACCCATGTACATCGAGATTTGTGCCAAAACATCAAAATTAAGTTTCGGGTTTCCATGTCACGACAAGAGATCTCTAATCCTTGGCATTCCATATATTGGAAACATTCTGAATCGGCCCTTCAGTTGCATTTTGAAGGCTATAAAGATGCCAATTCCGAGCTATGGAAAGGAGGAGAGAATTCAACTTTGAGAGCAAAGTTACTCTAGAGAAATTATCACTTCATTATTGAGTCTTCATCCCTTTGTCCTTTAAGTCTAAACAAAATGTTCAGCCCCCAAGCTCTTCATTTATTGATGGATAAACTCTTTGTCTCCCTTCTATGATCTTGCCTTTAGTGGAGGATTGAAGTGGTGGAGGCCCAGTTGGAAGGAACTCAGTTTCTTGGTTTTGAACCGTGCCGATACATAAGTCTGTAATGTTTTCGCTTCAAACATAGAAATACTCCTTTCCCATCCAATTGATATCTTGCAAATATATGAATTGTTATCCATGGGGATATTTGTTTTGTATATTAATGGATTATGCTATCTAATGTGCTAACCTTTTATATTATCACTATATGCTTTCTTTGCTTGTTTGTTGAGAACTTGTTGTAGGTATAAAGCTTTGAGTCGAAGTGCTCAATGATGGACATCATCAAATGTTTAGACAAGGTAGGCCTCTTTCTTATCTTGCTTGCACATTGGTTTATATACCAAAGTGGACCGAGTTGGTTTTTGCAGTTTTAACTTGGGATTCTTGCAGATTTCAGTACTTTGTCGACTGTTTGTCACCTTGGGTAGGTATATTCATTACCCATCATATAGGATAGGTATCCATTCCATTATGCATTTTTTCATTATCCTATGACTACTACTCTTTATGCCTTAGGTACGAACCCATTTGTTGCAACACAGAACCTTCCATCTACTATAAAGTCATTACCGAATATGGGTGCCCTAGTTAGATCCCCTACTGCATTTGGTGCCCATGCAAAGATTTCTCCATTAGGACCAGGAGTCCCTCACAATTTGTACTTGACTTTATGCCGAGCTTCATTTCTCATTTATAAACATGTGACCTTTTAACCCATGGACAACCAAATGAGTTAATTTAAGCTCTTTTCCATCTCATCTTTAAAAAGAAAAAATATTGTTGAGTGATTTGTCCCTTTCACACTCATTAAATTGGATTTGAAAGATCATGAGTCTTAGTTAATCTCTTTTCTGACTCGTTACCAAAAATAGAAAAGATCACCGAGTGAAATTGTCATTTTCACACTCGTAAGTTGGATTTGAAAAGACGTCTACTTGGCATAAGTTTACCCCTTTTTCACACCAAGTAGACTAAAAGATATGAAACAGGACATTTTTTGGTGTTAAGTTGTGATTGCATCTCATGCCCCTGCTTGTAGTATTGAGCCTATAGCCAGTTCTCACTTTGCGTCATAAATCATTTGCCTCAGCAGTTTTGCATCCTCAACCAAGTAGAGCCTTGTTTATATCCTTCACAATTTGACACCCTATACCTAGGAGGGAACATCCCCTGAGTGTCCATCTCCTGCATGCACTTCCTTGCATTGAGCATAGGTATGTTCCACTGCTAGAACTAGTTTTTCTTACTTGCGACACTCATTTCCTCCTCTGTATCATAACACTCGTTTGTTATGAAAAAACAAAAAAATATGGGTGAGAAGGGAGTATTATCTTATATTGGTAGCAGTTGTGTCTCCTTTGAACAAAGCACAAAGTTATTTGATTCCTTTCATCATAATTTTGGGTTTATCATGACCTTAAGAAGTTGAGCTCATTACTAAGTCTTCTCTACTGACTGGTTACTCTTCCAGTCCCTACAGAGAACTTGATTGATGTCTCCCACATCTCATGATTTTATGTACTGGTTCTATGCTACCAGAGTCCACCGTATGTCTCATGCTCTTGTTCAAAGGAAGTCTATCAACCTGTGTTGGCCACTCCTTAGAAATCTTGACTTCAAAGGAAGTCTATCAACCTGTGTTGGCCACTCCTTAGAAATCTTGACTTTGCATGTCAACCATACCCTCATTTAGTCTCAGAATCACATGATACTTTAGTCCTATCATGCACCCTGGCCCTACTTTCATCATTGGTAGGTAACCTGGAACCCAACAATTGACATTTCATCATTGGTCATTGACTAGGTGGTTTCCCTTGTTTTTGAAAACAAGACATATATTCACACATTGGGATTTGTGTAGTGTCTTGGATACCATTAGCCTTATTGGTGGTTTCCTTTCCTTTGTCAACAATTTCCATCATTGGATGTTATTCAAAGGGCCTTTTTCGTGTACTGCTTGCACTGGGCACACACAAAAGATGCATAGGGTCATTGCTTTGTGAACTTGTTCTTCGTCCTATTCCCACCAAATCATTAATCTCCTGCTTTGTACCTCGTCCTGACTGATGAGATATTCCTTAATTCTCTCCTTTCAGCTAGTCTTTTTCCATCAACATCAGCCCATTATCTGGAAATGAGATCTAGAGTCTTATGAGTACCTTGAGGTTTGCAGTCATTAGTGGCACACTCTCTCGCCATCAATAATTGGGAATACATCAATGTATCCTGATCTATGGATTCTCCAGGTGTTCGACATTGAATCCTCTATTCACACTTGCAAGAATGCACTTGGTGCCTTGATACCTACTTTCATTATCGGTAGGTTGTCTCACGTTTGTTAATGGTATACATCAATGACCGGTAATCAAATGATGTCTCATTATGTTCGACCTCAACTCCTTTCTTCACATGATGTAGACTTGCACCTTTGGCAGATTGTGTAGAAGACTTGAAGACATCATTATGTGGTCACAACTTGCCTGAGCTATTGCTTCCTTTTCATTGGACCAGTACCTATATGACTCTAGTGATCATGGGAGATCAGATTGTACTCTACAGTAGACATATATCTTCATATTGGTTTTGAGACTGGATTTACTGGGCCTTGTTCATGACTATGATAGCTATTGGCATGTAACCTCATTTGTATTTGCCTATTTTATGGCCACAGAAACTTGTTTGGTATATTTCCACATGGATCTGCAGTGTATTTTTGGCATCCATGTATGCAAAGTCAGTAAAAAATGTAATGAGAAATCAAGTTCATCCATGTGGTTTTATACCACTCCACTTATGGGTTATTTATAATGTATTTTGACCATCGCAGATACTCCTCTAACCTCACACATTTGGGGAATCTCTTAGAGAAATATTTGCCTCACCCTATGCAATCTTGTTAGAGGGACTTACTCCATTTCCCTATGGAGACTTACTTTCCCTGATAATGAATCCAGAGACAAAAATAAATATTTTTCCACTTGTACGCACCTTGCAATTCATACAACATGCGTATACACTAGTTTCTCCACTACAACCCGTGTACATTGGGATTTGTGCCAAAAAATCAAAATTAAATGTCGGGTTTCCATTAATGACAAGAGATCTCTGATTCTTGGCCTTCCATATATTGGAAACATTTTGACTTGGCCATTCAATTTCATTTTGAAGGCTATAAAGAAGCCAATTTTGAGCTATGGAAACGAGGAGAGAATTCAACTTTGAGAGAAAAGTTACTTTGGAGAAATTATTGCTTCATTATTGAGTTTGCATCCCTTTGTCCTTTAAGTCTGAAAACAATGTTCATCCCCCAAGATCTTCCCTTATTGATGGAGAACCTCTTTGTCTCCCTTCTATGATCTTGCCTTTAATGGAGGATTGAAGTGGTGGATGCCCAATTGGAAGGAACTTGGTTTCTTGGTTTCGAACTATGCCGATATAGAAGTCTGTAATGTTTTTGCTTCTGCTGATGATTTATTAATAGAAATACTCCTTTCTCGTCTAATTGATATCTTGCAAATATATGAATTTTTATCCATGGGCATGTTTGTTTTTTATATTAATGGATTATTCTATCTAATGTGCTAACCTTTTATATTATCACTATATGCTTGTTTTTCTTGTTTGTTGAGAACTTGTTGCATATATAAAGATTTGAGTCGAAGTGCTCAACGGTGGACATCATCAAATGTTTGGACGAGGTAGGCCTCTTTCTTATCTTGCTTGCACATTGGTTTATATAGCATATGTTGGAATTGAGTTGATTTCTGCGGTCATACCTGTCTGTTGTGGTTCACCCTAGCCATAGAGATATTTTCCTCATAACACCTGTCTGTTGTGGTTCACCCTAGCCATAGAGATATTTTCCTCATAACAAATGCAAGGGAGAGAGATGATAGGGAGAGAGAAGGTAGGGAGAGAGAGGATAGGGAGAGAAAGATAAAGAGTGATAGTGAGAGAGTGTGGGAGAGGGGGTGGGGTAGAGAGTGTAATAACACTAGGTTGAACCCCAATTGTAATTGTACATCTACTTTATAAGATGGTGAGCAAGTATATTTTGGGCTACAGTACCTTTATATGTATGTTTTGAGGCTTGAGTTCCTATGTGGTTATTAGGATGGAGAGACCATATGATAAAACTCCAATGATACTATCATTGTAATATGTAATCACACTCATATTATTAAGAAAATACATCACTGCAACAAACCAACCAAACAAAAAGAGTATGGGGGAATATAAATCCACTAAAAGGGAAAGGGGGGCTAAGAGTCTAGGAAGGGGGGCTAAGCCAAGGGGGATTAATCCCAAGAAAATATTATATTAATAAAGGGGGGCTAAGAGTCTAGGAAGGGGGGCTAAGCCAAGGGGGATTAATCCCAAGAAAATATTATATTAATATTATTCCTAAAGTCTAAATCATGAGTTATCTTATCCTAAGTTCCTAAAGTGGGGAACATATCTCTGAGTGGGGCCCATGTAGTTCCCATCATGACAAGTGTTAAGTTGGGAACATACAAATATATTGGTGAAACTTAGTGTATTTTATGATTATTCTCATTCATTGTTTCATTCAATTTGACCATTCGTACCTTCTTTCCATCATCTTTCATACCTGAACCTGGGTGCTTTTGGATTTTTTTTTATCTAGTAAACCCATTTGAGTTGAAGAATCAGGTTGTTAGACCTATGTGGATGCTGAAGAAGTGGGTTTTCAGGACCATGGGAAATCTCTCTAAGTGAGAGAAAAAAACATAATTGTTTCCCTATGTACTAGGATACAACTACAAAGATCTGAGAATTCCTGTTCATCCTATTGTTGAAGCCCCATAAGGGAAGTGGGGCAGCAAAGGAATGTCGAGAAGAGAAAGGGCACACTTCTTGAGGTGGGAGAGGCTAAGGGGAATGAGAGGCTGTAGGTTGGGAAAGTTTTTTGGACTTGGCACCTTAGCCTGAGCATACTTCTGATGATTGATAGACGTTATCCCGGCTTAGGATTCCTTTTCCTTGATGGAGTTTCTAGTCTCAGCTTGGGGGTGACCTCTTGCTGAGAGTTTATGAGAAGTAGAGTCTATGGCTGGGAAGAATGTATGAGGTATACATGTAGTCAATGGTTTTAATTAAAATATAAGTTTTTTTTTATGTGTATTTACATGCTAATTTCTGTGTGTAATATGTTTAATTATGTTTATTGTAATTGTTCATGATAATGCATGGATTGTATGTGGTTAGATTGCATGTGTGTTCATATACAGAGCATATTTAGTTAATAATGGTATAAAAGGAAAACAATTGTGGCATGGCCCAACCTAGGTGGCTAGGGATGCTACAATGTGGTATCAGAGCCACAAGTTCGACCCTGCATGGGCCATTTGTTATCACGTGAAAGATGAAATTGAAAAAACTAATTTCATAGAATGTCAACAATGTGTTTGACAATATTTTCTTTAGCAATAGTTTGGGGAATTTCATGAGGAATTGAGGGAATTCCTCCCAAGGGTTAAAATCCCCAATTTTAACCTCTGTTGGGGAATTTTTTAAGGTTGGAATCAATTGAATTTCGGGAGTTACAAAACAACTAGAGTGAAATGGGGCGAAATTGGGAAAAAGCCCCAATTTCTAAAGTGAAATTTGTTGAGAAATTGGCACAGAGGTGTCAAATTTCAAGTGAATTAGTTGAATTGACATGTAAAATTATGAAATTGGCAGTAGAAAACTTAATTTCAAAGTTTCCATGGAGCCCGTGCGAAAATTGGAAATTATCCATTTTGGGAAAATTTGAGTATTTGGGAAAATTTGAGTATTTTTCCATTCATGACGTCAATAGTGATGCGGAGGCCACGTGGCAATGATGTGACAGTGATGACATGGACTTCCATGGTGATAGGTTCATGGTGACAGTCGATGGCACAGTGTCAAGGTTGGTGATAGGTTCATGGTGACAGTCGATGGCACAGTGTCAAGGTGATGGTAGGAGTGACTAAAAGTATAAGTGATTTCCCATCTTGATCAAGTGGTTTTCGAGGAAGCTCTTTAGGATGCAAAATGAATGTGAGACTAACACATATCATTGGGAGGTAACTAGTTTCACATCGTGAGGTGTCATTAACCTCCCAACAACTTCACCATGTGAAATGAATACCAAGCGTGAATCTTCTCACATCTCTGTTGTTAGATCTAGTTGCTAGAAAGTCCATGGTATCATGGTGGTAGACTTAGGTGGCATGGTTAGTAGTGCGAGGTGGTGGGATAAGGTTTTATGTGGGTGCCACATTTGTGAGGTGGTATGGAGTGATACCATAAGTGGTATCACATTTTTGCAAGGTGTATTTTAACAAGGATTTTGGCAATGTGAAGCCAATGGGATGATGCCACGTAGCATTGAATGAAACCACTCTCACATCAAAAAGGGATGTTAACCCTTGCACAAGTTGGGGATGTGAAATCAACAAGAGTTTTTTATCATGCTCCGCTCACACCTGTTGGATCGAGGTTGGAGAGAAGTTCTTTGCATGCCAAGAAAAATGTGTGGGATGGGACCCGCCCATCTCCGCAGCCTACGAGAAGGTGTTAGGTGGATGTTTGGAATGGAATTTGGGACCCACTAGTGGCATAGCCCAGTGTAGGGATGATATGTGGAAACCGATATGGGTGGGTCCATTGTAAGTTAATTAAAATTACTTTATTACGTTATATAGTAAATTAAAGGTAAATTTTATGAAAGAAATAATTTAGAAGGTGTCAAAGGTTGATGAGGCAGGACCAAGGTACCTAAGGAGGCTAACATGGCTTTATCTCAGGATGTCAGGTGGACCTATAATGCCAAATAAACATCCATGTAATAAGAAATCATTGAAATTTCTCAAAAATTTACAGTGTTTTGCAGGTCCTAATCTTGTAGGGAATTTTTTAGGCCATCAACAATGTTTTTAGGTATTCTAATTTTCGATACTATAAGTTCCATAGGCACCACATAAATTTTTTTCATCTTAAATAAAAGATATTGAAGATAAATTTCCAATGATATAAATTGTTCCAAAACGAAGCTCGTATGAGAAATTTATAGGCCAATCAGTGTAGGGTATATTTTTTGTACCAGTTGACTTCTAGAGAGAATAAATTCTTACTCATAAGACAGTTTGAAGCACAAGAGTAGTCTATGAAAATATATTGAACCATAGAAGACATCTATGGAGCCAGATTGCAAATCTAGGTATCTAAAGGTGTACAGGAGGAGAGAGAAGACTCTTCTAGCATTTGGTACCAAAAAGGGGAAAGCGGTAAAAAATTTAACAGGATGTAACTAGCATCTTGGATGTTGGAGGAAGGTGAAAATTGGTCATATTTCTCAAAATATAGGAATGAGTAAACCCAATTGGGTTTTTTTCAAAATTACAAATGATTTTGTTATTTGGAATTAAGTTCACTAGATGAAGGGTGCACTTAAGGGGAAATTTTGTGCATAATTTTATATATTTGTTGAGTTATTTTGTCTAACAAATCTTATTGCATGCACATTTTGCAGACTTAATATTATTGATAGAGAAAAACTGGTTCAATAAAGAGACCAGATACATGGAATATGCTCAAAGAAGCTACACCCATGAACATGAATAGGGGTTGCATGTTAGCATGGGTAATGATGGAACAAAATCAAATGGGCATGGGGAAGGCAAGGAGGAAAGAATGAATTTGGTGGAGACTATAAAGAGCCTAAAAAGAGATGTGTTGATTTATATGTATGATAATTAGAGGCTTATGAAAGCTAAGGAGTAGAAGGATGGCATCAACATCAATTTATTGCACAATTTTGATCCAGGTGGATCTCGATGGCCATCCACATTTTCCATTGAATCACAATTTCAAGCCTATGGTTTTTATAAACCATGATATTCACCCTTTTGATGGGGAATGGAATGTAATACCATCTTTATTTATTATTATAGACATCATGTAATGATTTCCTAGTGGTATTATGTACATTCCTACAACATAG